>ML109852.1:32782-92507 GCA_003697995.1 Taxidea taxus jeffersonii | reverse complement strand
ATTAAAATTTTAGTTTTATTAAATTTTTTAGATTATAAAATTTATAAATAGAATAAGAAATAAGAATAAGAAAAAATAAAATTTTAAAAGTTTAATTTGAAATACTATAGGATCATGGGGGGAAAAGCCATGAATTCTATCTGTTGCTTTCCCCTAGCTCTGAAGTTCGGAGGTTCTCATTGATCCGTGAACTTGGTCTTGGCTGAGTGTTCTTACTGATCTTTTGGGGGAGGGGCCTATTTTCAAATGTCTTTGCCTGAGGCAGAACTGCACCGCCCTTGCCAGGGGCCAGGCTAAACGATCTGCTTGATCTGCTCGGGTTTGCGCTCAGGAGTTTTTGTTCCCTGACTGCTTTCTGTAGAGCTCTGGAGGACAGGAATGAAGATGGCGGCCGCCCAATCGCCAGCCTGGAGGAGCTGAAAGTTTGGGGTCCGCACTCCTCAATGCACCCTCAGAGAAAAGCCATCAGTCCCTCCTGTCTCCCTGGTCTCCGCCCCTTCTCCAAGCTCACCCATCCTGTGACCCAGTGTTTCTGTCTCTGGTGCATGGCCCTGTTTGGAGTCTCCAAACCCAGCAGATTCCTGCCATGCTCTCTGCACCGCTCTGGAGGAGGAAAGAGGGGGTCTCCCTGGATCTGCCAGTTGTGGGGTCCCTGCTCAAACAGCAGTGGTCCAACTGTACCTTGGATCATGGTTTAAGATAACCCCGAGCTAAGAGCCCCTCCTCTGCTCCATCTCTGCAGCCAGCTTCCCCGCTCAGATACCTGGGGGCTTTGCTGCACTCAGGAACCCCCAGTCTTTCTGTGACCCCACAAGGACCTGAGACCACGCTGTCCCCGTGAGGGCTCACCTTCCCCCCCCCCTGCTGCTTAGCATCTGGAGTGATGTCCTCAGTGAAGCAGACTTCTACAAGTTCTGATTTTGTGCTCTCCGGCTCTGCCGCTTGCCGGAACCAGCCCCTCCCCTGCGGTCTATCTTCCCGTCGCTTCAGATTCACTTCTCTGCATGTTGTACCTTCTGGAAAGTGGTTGATTTTCTGTTCATAGAATTGCTGCTCTTCTCTTCCATCTCCTGTTGGGTTTGTAGGTGTTCAGAGTTGTTTGATAACTATCTAGCTGGACTCCTGCAACCTGATGGCATCTCAGTCTTCTCCTCCTCTGCTATCTTGCTTCTCCTCTCTGAGATGTTGTCAACTCAAGACTATTCTGTGGTCAAGGTCCATAAACATCCTAAAATGACATGTCAGGTTGTTCTAGAGAGCTAAAGTGGGTAGATCTCATTAGTTCATTTGTACACCAAATTTACTAAAAACTGACAGATGATCTGCTAGGTCCAGGAGATGGATCTGTGAGGACTTGCAACCTACCCTCAGAGATTTGCACACTCTCAAAAGGGTCCCAGACTCCCAAAATGGGAATCACTTTGTCAAGGCAAAAATTAAGGAAGTTCTGCGTGAATTTTTCCTCTTTGGGGGAGTTGGTTTCCAAAGCAGCAGGCTGGGCAGTGAGAATTGCCCAGTTCCTGGCACAGGGGCAACTAGTGTTTAGGACAGGAGTTTCCATTCATGGTCTCTCATTTCTTCCCTTGATTCTTCTTTAATGCCTGAAGCTCAGATCTCTCGTGCAGGACAAGATGGAACCTTCTGCACAGCTGGGTTTCAGCCTGAAGCCCCTCCTGGAGCAGCTCAGCCAGGATGAGCTGAGCCAGTTCAAATCTCTGTTGAGGTCCCTTTCACCACAAGAGGAGTTACAGCACATCCCTGTGACAGAAGTAGAGGAAGCTGATGGGAAGCAACTGGCAGAAATTCTCACCAACCGCTGCCCCAGCCACTGGGTAGAGATGGTGACCATCCAGGTCTTTGACAAGATGAACCAAACAGATCTGTCTGAGAGAGCAAAGGATGAGCCCACAGGTAAGTAGAAACTAGCCCACAAGGTGTCCTAGGAGGAAGGAGTAGCAGCTGCCAGAGTTTTACATGTGTAAGAATAACACTGAGCCTTGGAGAGGCCACCTGTCCTGAACCCAAGTGCTAGATTTTCCTAAAGTCTGGTGGTATCTCTCATTCTAGCTATTTCTACTCTACCCCAGGATTGTATACCTTCCCTGGCCACCTCAGTCTATATCTCTTCTCTCGTCCAAGACTGTTCCTGGAGTGTATTCCAGATCCCATTCTCTCACACATCCAAGGTGTTAAATTATTACACACCCTCTGATTTTCAGCTCCCACTCATGTTTCCTTCCACACATTCACAGATGCAAACCCCTACCTTCCCTTTGATCAGCATCACTAACAGCATTTGGGGCTGGGTGAGGAGACCTCCTTTGCATTGCATGGTATTTAGCTGTACCCTTGGGACCCCAGTGCTAGTGTCCCAGCACCTCTACCCGTTAGATGCTAGCAGCACATGCCTCTCACCTGAAACAACCAAAAATGTCTCTAGACATCACCCAGTGTCCCCTCAGTGGATCATTGTGTTTTAGGTCAGTGGTTGTCAGCTTTCACTGTTCTGGGCAGTCCTCTCAGGAGCTTCAATACACTAATGTCCAGAACTGATCACCAGAGACTCTGAGCTAAATGATCTGTGTCTCCCCCAGATGTGAGTTTCTTGAAAGCTTCCTAGTGATGTCTGTGCGCACACAGGGTTTTGCGTCCTGGGCTTTGCTGCCTAACAGAGTGGCTGCATGCAGTTAGTGCCTACTGGACACATGGCTGGTTCCATTCAGGTGTGCTACCAGGCTAGGACACACATGGGCTTTTTACTGCATGGTTTTATGTACTATCTCATGAGCCACTCTTACACTGACTACACATCAAAGTGATGGCATTTTATTATTATAATTTTTCATATTTTTTGTGTTAGTCACCATACAGGACATCACTAGTTTCTGGTGTATTATTCCATGATTCATTGTCTGCCTGTAACACCCAGTGTTCCATGCAATCTGTGCCCATGACCGGGCTCACCCATCCCCCCATGTCCCTCCCCTGTTTGGGGAGTCCTTGTTAGAGCCCTGTTTGATTCCTGGAGCCTATAGTCTCTGGTTAATCTCCCCCTCCAATTTTCCCCTTCATTTTTCCCTTCCTTCTCTTAATGTCTTCCATGTTATTCCTTTATGTTACACAAGTAAGTGAAACCATATGATAATTGACTTTCTTGGCTTGGATTACTTCATTTAGCATAATCCCCTCTAGTTCCACCCATGCTGATGCAAAAGTTGGGTATTCATCCTTTCTGATGACTATGTAATATTCCATTGTGTCTTAGTTACATAAAAATTATGAAAGGCAGTTGTACCTCTTTAGACCTTTCATTATGTGGCTACTAGAAAATACAGTTACATAGGTAGACTTCTTTGGTGAGAGGTGTTATATTTGTTTTGGAAAGCACACTGCTCTAGAGAATATTTTCTCTGTTGTTCTTCAGCAAGGGTATTCAAAGGCTCTTCCTTACCTACCATTTTCTTTTTCCTTAAAAATGGCCTGTTTTATTCCATCTAGAAATCTATTTTTAGCTTACTGTTCCTGGTCTTCAATGGACAGGTGAGGATTTTCACCCCTAGCTGACCTCTGGAGATTATAAATTTGGAAATAGCATGAAGAAACCCTGAGCTGAGCACCTATAAGAGTCTGGCTCTGAAAAGTGTGGGTTTTCCCACCTCCTTCTCTCCCAGAAGCAGCTGTGGAGTCTCTTGGAACAAGCCTCCAGCATTAGATAAGCTACCTTGTTTACTTCTTATGTGAGACTTTGGAATTCAGGGGCTTGTTTTAATTAGACAAGACATGGAGCTGAGCACTAAGAATTCAAGGAAAGCCAAGCCCTCTTCTCTGCAGCCATCCCAGTGGGTGAGGAGGGAGTCCAGGGGAGCTCAGTGAGGTAGTGTTTATACCAGAAGTCAGTAAATGCACACAGGACAGGAAGGTGAGAGCTTTCCTTGGAATCTGGACAGGGTGGATTTTAGCATGACCTACAGCAAGGGTTGGCCAACCAGACTCCCAGACCAGGTCCAACCTGCCATGTACATTTCACCTTCCCACAAGCTAAGAACTGTTCTTGTATTTTTAAATGGTTGGGGGGATCAAAAGACTATCTTACAGCCTATGAAAGTCATAGGAAACTCAAACTTCAGTATTCATAAATGAAGTTTTCTTTGCATGTGGCATATTCTTTTGCTCATATGTTACCTATGACAGCTTTTGCCCTACAAGGGCAGAGATGAGTGGTGTGGCCTGAAAAGCAGGAAATATTTACTTTCTGGCCCTTTGCAGGAACAAGAAAATTAAGTTTGCTAACCCCAGCCAAAAGGATTTTTGAGTTTGTGATTATGAACATTCTCTCCTCTCCATATCCCAAACACCGGTATCCTTAGTGATAAGACTTGGGCTCAAGGCAACAGTAAACAGAAGTGTGGTTTGAAGAGCAAAGGCACAACCATTGATAATCTCAACCCAGATGTCCTGACTTCTTCTATCAATACACAAGTGTCAAAGGGTTCTACAATGATGACCTAACCAAATGTCAGAAGCAGACTGGTGGTCCATCAGGTCTTATGCTTGGCAATGCTGCCAAGTAGGTATTCATTCCAGTAAGTGTTCAGACTAAAAGCATGGAGAATTCTTCGTTCAGAATCCTGCTCTTGGCTTTTATGACCTTGTTGCCTTTGCAAAGGCTATCTTTACACGAGCATTTCCCCTGAGCTTTAGATGCCTGCAGCCAACTGCCTCCTGGGAATCTCTTCGGGACTCTCCCAGACTCACCACTTCTTTATCCAGTATTGAGCTTATAGACTCCACCGTATTCCTATATCCTCACCCGGGACAGTGTGGTTTTATCTACCTCAGCAGAAACCAGAGGGTTAATCCATGAAAGCTTTGTGATGGCCTCAAGACCGAGCAATAGAGCAATAGTGCACACATGATCATTTCTCTCACTGTGTGAATTTGACTGGAACCTCCTGGGACAAATCCGCCATGATGAGCACTCTAGGACGTGCAGCCTTCCTGAGCACCAACCCCCCCCTCAGTCAGAGTCTTTCCTTTTGTTTAACTACACCCCTGCATGTACCCTCAGGGCATAATGTCCTTGACCTGCTCTGGAGCTAGGACAGTGGCACACCCATTCTTACTCTCCTCAGGGTGGACCACCACTAGCACTCCTAGCCTCTAGGGCTATGGAAGCAGGGTTGTGGAGATCAGCTGGTCTTGCAGCTCCTGAAGACATACTTCTGTTCCCTTATTAAACCATTTCCTGGGGCCACCTGGGTGGCTCAGATAAGCATCTTCCTTCAGCTCAGGGTCCTGGGATAGAGCCCCATGTCAGGCTCCCTGCTCAGTGGGAAGTTTATGTCTCCCTCTCCCTTTTTCTCTGCGTGCTGCTCCCCTACTTGTGCTCTTTCTCTATCAAATAAATAAAATCTTTAAATAAATAAACCATTTGTTGTCAGGCTGGACTGGTCAGCCTTTTTCTTCAGTTTTATGGCTCCTTGGGTCTTTGGAGATGATCGTGCATACAACTCCCTCCCAGGGGACCCTCACTGTGTGTTCTCAACCACACAGGAAGCCAGAAGAGGCATGTAAGCCTGAGATCTTGGCCTAACACACTTCAATCTTCTCTCCCGTAGCATGTTAAGGTCCTTTTTATGTCACCTGGGCTTAAGTATTAGACCCAGTTGTCAAACATAAGTCTTCTTGAAGTCCCACCCTCTCCCTGGGCAGAAGTTTCAATAGACAAGCCTATAACAGCCCCTCTTTTCTCAGGGATCACCAGGACTCCAGAACCAAAATGTGCAAACTTGGAAGAAACCCATCAGCGTGCAGAAGGAAAGGAGCCAGGTTGGTCAGTGTTGGAGCAAGCCAAGCCACAACTTCCGCATCCTGTTCTATCCTGTCTGTACTCTCCTTTTGGGAGCTCCATCTCCCCTCCATGTCCTTTCCTCCATGGTTTATAATCACCAATAGTCTCACAGAAAATTCCTTCCTCCCTCACTTAGGAACAAAGCAGAGAAAGGACCCTTGGAAAGAACTAGATTCCTTCATTTCACAGAAAATCGGTGTACTGTATGGAATTTCTCATCAATTTTTCAATTTCAGTTGCTCAGACTTTAGGAAACTCAACTCCCAGATGAGGAGGTTGAGATGTGCTATATGTATGTGACTCACTCAGCTAGCACTGTGGTCCCTTAACGTCACTGAGTGGCTAAAGTCAGCTGGGTAGTATTGTTTGTTAATGGCCCTGGTAAAGTACAACCTACATATCCATAAATTTCACTCAAATTAAATGTGCTACTACTAACTGTCAGTAAACCTACAGAATTTCCAACATCACCACTATCCAGTTTTACAACATGGACATCACCCCAGAAGGTTCCACACATGGTCACTCCCTAGTCTCTGTCCTCCAGCTCCAGGTAACCATTATGTTATTGTGTCTCTCTAGATTTGGCTTTTCTGGACACATGGTCTTTCCTGTCTGTCTTTCACCACTTACCACAATTTTTTTGAGGTTTGTCCCCATTGTTGAGTGTGTCACTGAATTGCCGTCCCTTTTTATTACAGAATGATACTCCATGGTGTGGCTATGCCACACTTGATTGTCTATTTGTTGATGGATGGATGGACATCTGAATTTTTTTCTACTTTCTGACTGCCTTGCATCACGCTGCTATGAACCTTGGTGCGCTATTCTTGACATATACGCATTTTCACTTACTTTGGGCAGAATCTCAGGAATTATCTGGCATTCCACACAGGCATGACATCATTGCTTACTCAGATAATGGAGCAGCTGTACTGGGTTGGGCTGTATGGAGGTCTGCCTCCTGATGCCCTGGTGTGTGGTCTAGACCAGTGGGAAAGGTGGATGAGTAGCTTCAAGAGATTGCATTGAGTTTTGATGGAGTAACTTGAACAAATATTTCTTGTTATGGGTCTACAGAGGACAGGCAGGAAACTTGGTTTAGAAGGTCATTTGCTCTGTTTGTCTCTATAAACCCGGCCTTTGCACCTCCCAGCACACGATATGGACAGAGATTAGATTCTGCCCTCCTTGCATCTGCTTTAACACTGCATTTCTGGTAAAAGAAATTCATGTGTCTTTGTGTCAAGCTCATTTTTAATTTGTATTTTACAGCACTTACTCAAGTACAGGGAGAAGATGTCCCAAACCCAGAAGCGGCAGAGGAAGTTTTGGAAGGAGAAAAGCCAGGTCTGTATCCTATCTTCCTGGACGAGCTTGGTGTCAGGCCATTCTTTTTTGTATTTTTCCTACCTAACACAAAGTATCTTTTTTTCCTAATGAATAACCAGCTATGTCCTTCCTATCCCCTACCTCCTATCACTGAAGGTAAACAGGATAAACACAGAAGCATTTTCAAAGAGAAGGTCCAGCCAATCTGGAAGAACTTTTGGCCTGGAGCCAGTGAGAACATTCACATGGTCACCCAAAGATATGAGACACAGATCCCATTCTGTAATCCTAAAATGCTCGGAGGGCCATTTCCGCACATGGTGGTGCTGCATGGTCCGGCGGGCGTGGGGAAGACCACTCTGGCCAAGAAGTGCATGCTGGACTGGACACAGGACAGCCTGGGGCAGACCCACCGCGTTGCCTTCTATCTCAGCGGCAAGGTACTCAGCCGCAAGGGGACTTGCTCTTTTGCAGAGCTGCTGGCCGAGAGCGCCCCAGACCTGCAGCACGCCCTTCCGCAGGTCCTGGCCCAGGCGCACAAGCTCCTGCTGGTCATTGACGCTTTTGAGGAGCTGCACGTGCCCTGGGGCAGGGAGGCGCTGGAGCACGACCTGGGGGGTAACTGGAGGACGCGGAAGCCTGTGCCGGTCCTCCTGGGCAGCTTGCTGAAGAGAAAGCTCTTCCCCACGGCCACTCTGCTGGTCACCACGCGGCCCGAGGCCCTGAGGGAGCTGCGGCTCCTGGTGGAGCAGCCACTCTTGCTGGAGATGGAGGGACTCTCCGAACGACAGGAGAGGAGGCTCCGGGGCCGCGCGCTTTCGAGTTGATGAGAAGCAACAAGGTGCTGTTCCGCATGGGCGCGGCGCCCGCCGTGTGCTGGATGGCATGCGCCTGCCTGAGGCTGCAGATGGCGGAGGGCGCAGACCCCCAGCCCACCTGCCGGACCGCCACGTCATTGCCGCTGCGCTTCCTCTGCAGCCGGTGTGCGTCTGCATGGGGCCAAGGCCCGGGTCTGCACCTCGCGGCTGCCCTGCACACACTGTGCCTGCTGGCTTCCAAGGGCACATGGGCGCAGACCTCGGCGTTTGATGGACACGACCTGCGCTGGCTGGGCGTGCACGAGTCTGAACTGCTTCCTTTCCTGGACCAGGGCATCCTCCAGAAGGACAGGGACGCCGGGGGCTGCTACAGCTTCGTCCACCTGAGCTTCCAGCACTTCCTGGCCGCTGCGCTCTGCATCCTGGGGACCGAGGACCGCCAGGATGCGGGGAGCCCCGGCTGGCCCGCCAGGGGTGTGCAGAGGCTGCTCTCCAAGGAAGAAGGCCTCAAGAACCCCCACCTGGCCCCCGTGGGGCGCTTCCTGTTCCGTCTCGCCAATGAAAAGAGGGCCAAGGAGCTGGGGACCACCTTTGGCTGCCCAGTATCCACGGAGTTCAAGCGGGAGCTACTGGAATGCACAGTGCGGTCCCCTGAACACAGACCCTTCTCCTCAGTGACGGACATGAAGGAGACCTTGTATTGTCTCTACGAATCCCAAGAGGAGCAGCTTGTGAAGGAGGCCATGGCCCAGGTCACAGAAGTGTCTCTGCATTTGGAAGATACCTCGGACCTGGTGCATGCATCATTCTGCCTCAAGGGCTGTGACAACTTGCAGAAAATGTGGCTGCGGGTTGAAAAGGGGGTGTTCCTGGAGAACGATACTGCATGGGGATCAGAGGCTCAGGCTGTCAGGTAAGGACCTGCCCTGTTCACTCTGGTAGTGCTTCGGCTTCTGCCTCATGCCCTGTTCCAGTAGCAGCAGGGCAGAGTGTCCTCCCTGTGGCTTAGGGTCAGAATTTTCTTCTTACCAGAACATCTTCTTCCAGCTTGCCATTCAAGGTGGGGAGCACAGTGCTCAGACAGGATGGGGCCTTTGAACCAGACCCTGTTTTGAGACCTGTGTCCTTTTTTCTCCAGCTGAGCAATTTTTGCAAATGGCTCGACCTCACTTCAGTCCTCGTGTTGGTTGTCTAGGTCGCCCATCTCTATGGGGTTGTCCCGTTTAGCATGACAGACGGAAAGGCTTGAAAGACGGGAAGTCAGGGGCTGATTCAACGAGGTTCTGAAAGCTGCCCTGCACCAGCAATCATGGGCACGTCCCCTAACACAACTGACAGAATGAGATGACCCCAGGCAGTCAGGAGACGTTATTCTTGGTGTAGCCTCGGGTAACATCAGCTGAGCTCATACAGCGTTTCCAAATATATTTATCCCCTGGTGGCTTCTTGCAATCTTCCCTGTTGAGGTGAAGATCCTGGTTTCATTAAAAGGTGCTTGAGTGGTATTGGAACTCCGGTCTGCTGGTTTATGAACCCCTCCCCCGTCACAATCCAAGTTCTCCGCTCATGGTCCTGTGTAGAGACCACCAGACACATACTGATACTTACCTTATCAGCCTGCCTCTTCCTCAACCCTAGGTTGTCATCAGAAATCCAGTATCTGAAATCCTCATGCATATTCACGAGGCCAGAATCAAACGCCCCCCCCTTGCTTTCCTGGTGGAGGCGTCTGTTTTACACATCCCCTTCACTTTCCTCCCATTCCTTCCCCGTGTAGCAGAGAGTCGTGAACTCGAGTCACCCCAGGGAGCGTCAGGATCCTGACGGCTGGGCCGGAACATTTCTCCACCTCAAAGATCACCGGCACTCACAGACCTCATTGGTTAAGCTCTTTATTTTAATTCCAGTACAGCTAACATGCAGTGTCATGCCAGTTACCCGGATACCGTATAGTGACTCAGCAGGTCTACACAACACTCGGTGCTCATCGTGATGGCCGTACTCTCAATCGCCATCATCCGTTTCACGCATCCCCTACCACCCTGCCTGCTGGTAACCATCAGTTTGCTCTTTTTAGTGGAGAGTCTGTTTTCGCTTTGTGTCTTCCTCTTCTTCCCTCCCCCCATTGCCCATTTGTTCTGTTTCTTAAATTCCACATATGACTGAAATCCTGTGGTGCTTGTCCTCCTCTGACTGGCACGGGTGGCTTCCTGTTATGCACTGTAGCCGCAGTCGGGTCTTGGCAGAAGGCAGGCTTCATTCTTTTTAGTGGCTGAGTAATATTCCATTGATTATATATACTACATCTTTATCCATCAGAGGTCACTTGGGCAGCTTCTCTAAGTTGGCTTTTGGAGATAATGCTGTGATAAACATAGAGATGCATGCATTGCCTCGAACTGGTGTTTCCCTTCATCTGTGTCCTGACTTTTCTTCTCTCCTCCAAGTGTTTATACAGGCCTACATGCTGGTTTACATAAATCTTTCTTCTGCAGGAGGGTCATCAAAGAGCTGCTTTGAATGCCAATGAGATTGCATGAATAGCCTCCTGTCTCTCTCATCCAAGATCCCAAGTCAAAATAGTATTTATTTTTTATTATGTTAGTTACCATACAGTATGTCATTAGTTTTTGAAGTAATGTTCCATGATTCATTGTTTGCGTATAACACCCAGTGCTCCATGCAATCCGTGCCCTCCTCAATACCCATCACTGGGCTCACCTACCCACCCCCCTCCCTCTGAAACCCTCAGATTGTTTCCCAGAGTCCATAGTCTCTCATGATTTGTCTCCCACTCTGATTCTCACCCCCGACTTCATCTCTCCCTTCCTTCTCCTAATGTCCTCTGTGTTATTCCTTATGCTCCACAAGTAAGTGAAACCATATGATCATTGACTTTCTCTGCTTGACTTATTTCACTCAGCATAATCTCCTCCAGTCCCGTCCATGTTGATGCAAAAGTTGGGTATTCATCTTTTCCAAGGGCTGAGTAATAGTCCATTGTATATATGGACCACATCTTCTTTATTTATTCATCTGTTGAAGGGCATCTTGGCTCTTTCCACAGTTTGTCTATTGTGGACTTTGCTGCTATAATGATTGGAATACATATGGCCCTTCTTTTCACATATATATCTTTGGGATAAATACCCAGTAATGTAATTGCTGGGTCATAGGGTAGTTCTATTTTTAATTTTTTGAGGACCCTCTTTTTCCTTCTTAACCTTGGTTTAGTTAAAACCAACAATGGAGCCAACATGGACACTGCAGGTAATTAACCACAGTTGGGCTGCTTGGTTCTTGGAGCCCCCATCTGAGAAGAAGGCAATGGATGTCTTTAGGTGTGATTATGATCATTCTGATCTGAAACACAAATGGATGCTTTCCATGAACACTCCTTTCAGGTGCCTTTTGCCACTTGCCCTTCTGTCCTGCTCATCACAGCAGACCCCTAGCATTCCTGGTCTGTAACTCCGGGATGCTTAAATCACAGGCTGCCTTCAGTCAGACCACTTTCTCGGGTAGCACAGTGGGAAGGATCCCATGTTCTACACAACGGCTTGATTATCTTCCCTTGATAAGACCATTGCACTAACCACGCAGCCTCGGATGTCTTTCCCCCGATCATATAGACCATGCTCTTTGAAAGTCACAAACTAGGTTTTTTTATTTAACTTTATTTAAGCTTTATTTAAACATATAATGTAACCCCACCACCCTCTCCCAACCCCTCTTCCCCCCACCCCCCTCAGTTTGTTTTATGACATTAAGAGTCTCTTTTGGTTTGTCTCCCTCCTGATCCCATCTTCTTTCATTTTTACTTTTCCTACCACCTTAACTCCCACCCACATTGCATCTCCACTTCCTCATATCAGGGAGATCATGCAAAGACATGGATGGAACTAGAGCGTATTATGCTTAGCGAAATAAGTCAACTGGAGAAAGACAAACTAGGTTTTTAAGGCTTGTCCTCCTCATGTTGCTTCAAGTTCTGCAATGAGGACATTAATTTTAAATATATCTTTCATCGAGGCAAGCATCACTAATAAAACCAAAGGTAAAACCTCACCTTAAAACAGCCAGGCATGCTAGAGCTGACAGAACCTAAGTTCTTTTTTTTTAAGATTTTTTTTTTATTTATTTGACAGACAGAGATCACAAGCAGGCAGAGAGGCAGGCAGAGAGGGGGGAAGCAGGCTCCCCGCTGAGCAGAGAGCCTGACATGGGGCTCGATCCCAGGACCCTGAGATCATGACCTGAGCCGAAGGCTGAGGCTTTTACCCACTGAGCCACCCAGGCGCCCCCAGAACCTAAGTTCTGCCTGGCTTCTTTCTTCCCTTATTTCAAACCACAAAATGTCTACTTTGTGTAGGACTTGCTATTCTGTCAAGTATACTGATGAAGATTCTTGCCTTTAGAAACTGCTTATTTCTTCTCTAAGCTCTTTTGAATCTTAGGAAGATATTCACGTTGACTCAAAGTTACTCTCCCATTAGTGCCTTTGGAAGAGTATCCCCAAAACATGGTCTGGTGTAGCCTTGCCCTTCTCTAGGAGAAAGGACAATTGTCCTTCAGAAGATAGGGTGACATGAGTGACCAGCCTCACCAGGCTTAGAGGGAGGGTGGAAAATAAGATGTTCATTATTCAGATAAATGTTTATGCTCTGGAAACTGGCTGCCTCGATTTGAAATCAGCCAAGCCCAGTTACAGGCTGAGGAATAGAAAATGGTAGGAGGCAACAAAGGTGCTGGGTCTTAATGTCTGACTTTGAGTTCTGTCTCTGTTACGGCTCTGTTACTGCAATGATGTGGGGTGAGTGAGATGCTTTCTGGGCTTCCTTTCCATTATCTTCAGGTAGCCCCTGGACCTACTTCAAAGTAGTATGTTTTAAACGACTAATTCTAAAATTACTCGAGGTTCCTAGCATTATAGAAGTTCAAATTCTAGCTGCCAATTCCATTTACGCTTTTCTCTCTGTTATTACATGTATGTGCTGGTTACTCTTTTTCCTTGCACACTACCACCTTCAATTTTCTCCACAAAAACCTTCAGATATTGTACTACTCTTAGGTCCCATAGTATTTCCCCATCAATAATGAAGATGTTTCAACTTTCTGACACATCAAGGTTTCAAGTGTTTGCACTGTTTTCCTGAAAATCAATATTCTTCTGATTGCAGAGATCCTATACATAAATAGAAAATGAAAGCAATACTGAAAAAGAAATCATATCACCTACACCAACCCTACCCCCAGAAGCA
Source organism: Taxidea taxus jeffersonii (assembly GCA_003697995.1). Classification (NCBI taxonomy): domain Eukaryota; kingdom Metazoa; phylum Chordata; class Mammalia; order Carnivora; family Mustelidae; genus Taxidea; species Taxidea taxus. The sequence goes on along the minus strand of ML109852.1, from coordinate 79,245 downwards.
ACCACAGAACAAAATAAACATGCTCTTAGGTCTGTGATTACATCCTCTCAATTTTTTTGGACATTTTAGGTTACAAATACAGTTGTAAATTAGATTGAGAATATCATGCCTATGGATACACCATCTGACATTCAGATCTCCTCTGAAACGCACATCACTCATTTTTTTTTAATCAATGGTGTATATTGTTTCCAGTTTTGCATCAATGATCTTAGACTTTTGGCTTATTCTAAACCTCTGTTGGATTATTGTGCAAGAAGTTTGAGTTCTGGGTAAAGTGGCTTAATCGGTTAAGCATCTGACTTTGGCTCAGGTCATGATCTTGGGGTCCTGGGGTGGAGCCTGAGTCAGGCTCCATGCAGGGAGTCTGTCCCTCTCCCTCTACCCTCCCAACCCCCCGCTCATGCTTGTTCACTCACACTCTCTCTCTCAAATAAAAAAATCTCAAAGGAAGAAAGAAAGAAACAAAGAAAGAAAGCTTGAGTTCTTTCTCCAGTGAGCTTAGGTGATGACTTGTCTGACAATGATTCAATCATTGTGATTCAATCATCTGACTTTCAGAGATCGCCTGTTTATTGGGGTATATACACAGATCAGCCCTCCCTGAACAGCTTCACAATGATGGACAGGTGGTCGTTTTCTCTCCAGCAATATTCGGTAAATTCCCTCCTTTGCCTCTTCCCAACAGGCTCCAGCATGATCAGTATGTGCTTCCTTTCTGGATGGATCTTCTTTCCGGGTTCGACTCAAACAAGAGTCTGGTATTTCTAGGCACCAGTCAGAGCTTCCTCAGTGCCTCATCAGTGAAGCTGCTTTGTGAAAAAATAGACTCCGCTCCCCATAATCTCCAGAAAGTGGTGTAAGTAGATGCTAACCCCAGATTAAAACCCCTAGGGCATAACCAGGTTCCTTACATTTTTCATATTGGAGTAATATTTGAATCCCTTTCCCAAAGTCCAACTGGGTACTCAAGACATAAGGAATTGAGGCAGTCCATACCTTACATTTATCTACTGGATCATATGAAGTGACTTTTTCCAATTTTTTTTTATTGTGGTATAACATAAAACGTATCATCTTAACCATTCTTGAGTTCACAGTGATGGCTTTTAAAATGTATAATTATGCGGCAACCGCCACCATTCATCTCCAGAACCCTTCATATCGCAAAACTGAAACTCTCATTCCCCGTGGTCCCTTCCCCCCAGCCCCAGGTGATTTAACACAATGTGAAATTCGATTTGGATGGCCACGGAACTCCATGATGACCATCCAGATCCTGGGGGCAGCTTCAATCCCATTAGACAACCATAGGGCTGTGCATAGAAGAGAATTTCTCAACCTCTGTGGACAGTAGGGTTGGGCTGTCCTGTATATCATAGGATTTTAAGCAGCAGCCCTGGCCTCTATCTTCCAGATGCCAGTGGTACCCACAACCCCGCCTCCAACTGTGATGACCTAAAATGTCTCCAGATAGTGCCAGGTGTCCCCAGGGGATACAAAATCACCCCTGCCTGGGAACATTGTTGGAGAGATGGCATTGATGTGCCGAGACAGACCTGTGACCTGGGCTGGGTATATGTCTGAATCTGATCCAAAAATCTAGAAGTTGAATGAAGTTGGGAAGAAATAAAGGGGGCTCAGAAGCACCAGAAAAAAGTAATTTCATCACAGGTGCCTGTGATGGCACCTCAGAGTCTTCCTGTGGGACCTCCCTTGCAGCTTGCATGCTGGAAAAGTCCTGGAAGCTTGCACATGGGCAGGCTGAGGGGGGAGGTTTAGGGAAGGAGAGCAAACATGATTTAGTCCGCAAAGTGGGCTCTGGTACCAGCAAGACACTCTCCATATGAAGGCGTCCTCGTTCACAGGTTTCTCTGTCAACGTAGAGAAAGAAGGGTCTCTCCTGCTCACTTAGGGTCACGCCAGCCCTGTGATCCTGATTCTACACAGGAGATGTTGAAGAGGACACAGTGTTCCTGAAACGTTCCCATTGGTAACGCTTGAGAGGAACAAGCCGCTACCCTTCCTCATCTCTTTCCAAAAAAGCCACAGAACAGCTTTCCTCCAAAACAACTTTTGAGGACCAACTTCCCTTTTGCAGAAGTCTGATATGACTAAAGAAACGGAGGCTTCCGGGAGTTCCTAAAATTAGATGTTCATTAAGCCGTACAAAGTTGTAGTTAGTGCAGAATGGGTGAGTTCTGGGGACATAACCTCACCAGTGTGACAACAGTTAACGAAACTGCAAGGTATACTTGGAACTGGCTAAGAGACTTGATCTCCAGTGTTCTCGCCGCAAAAAAAAAGAGAGAAAATGGTGACTATGTGGATTGAGAGGTATGTTCACTAGCTTGTTTGTGGTGATGATTTCACAAGGTTGGAGTATATCAAAATATTAAGTTGTGTACCTTCATATATCCAGTTTCTTGACCACACCTCACTGGAGGTGAAAAATAGGAGCAAAGTTCCCAGTGTTTAAACCTGTTGTGGCCCTTTGTTCCCATGTATGTAGAAATGCAAGATTTCACCTTTCTTGTCATTTCTCTAGCCTCAAAAATACTTTCCCAGCAGACGCCTATCGGAACTTGTGTGTTGTTTTTTGTGGATATGAGACTCTCACGCATCTGACCCTTCAAGGAAATGACCAGGATGATATGCTGCCTGTATTGTGTGAGATCCTGACACACACACACTGTAACCTGCAATACCTCAGGCACACCCCATTATCCCTGAGAACCCCTCGCATGTGCACAGAGATGCCACAAGACTGTAGAGCAACTCTGTATAAATTGGGGGGAAGTCCCTTATTCTGGTTGGAAGCAGTGCTACTCCGGGCATGTGCCTCACAACAGAAAGTGGGCTGGAGTTTAATTTCCACTTGTACTGATCACTGAGCAACCTGGACAACCATCCATAGTAGTCCCAACAAAACACTCCAAAACTGGATATCATCTTCTATCAGAGAGAATGTTTGTGGTTTATGTTTCTCCGATGTCATGGTTCAGAATACCAGATTCTGTCCAGATTCGTCTGTCCAGGCAAGGATGCATTAACAGCACCAGGTTTTCCCTTTCTTGGTAGTCCTCTGGGTTGAGAGATCTCCCCTTGGGATGTTCTCCACCTGATTGCTCTGGTGAGGGTTTCCATCACTCATCCTGGGGTGCCCTTAATCCTCCCTGGGCCACACTTGAGTCGTAACAGGAACACAGTTTAAGGTGATCTATTGGTCTCTGATTGTGGTTCTGCCTCTACCGTTATGATCTCGGGCTATTCAACCAGGTCTGACCCCATCCACAGGATGGGAATGCGCATCTCCCAGGGATTTGAGGACTGAGTAAGACCGAGTCCAAGCACACATATGCTCACTGTTGCATTATTAATAGCCATTGCCAAATTGACCATTGATAATGGCCTTCCCTTCTCTTTCCTGTGAGAATTCACCAGGAAAGAGAACGTTTGTAGTTTGAAGACTTGGGGTATTAACTTGCTTCTCGAGGAATAAATGGATACCCCAAAACAGAAGGAGGGGATTGCAGATAAATTTGTTTCATTGCATGGAGCACTGGGTGTGGTGCACTGAAAAAATTAAATTTTAAAAAATTGTTTTACTTTATGGGAAGCCATTAAACATTCTACTTTGAAAAAAAAAATTCTACTTTGTGTCCCAATGCCCAGGTTAACTTCGGTCCCTCTATTATAAGTTAGGCTCTAAGAAAAGAAAGTGTTTTGTTGAGTTTTACTTACGTCTAGTTATAGGGTACACAGTGCACTTCACACTTGAGGTGAATTATCAACCTTAATGAACTCTCAACATGAGGGTATGACTTATTTCCAATTTAAAGATGGAAATAAGATTTGATGAAGTTATGTAACTTGGCCACATTTGCATGTATAGTAAATGGCAGATCTGGGATGTTTTACTTTTTTTTTTTTTTTAGAAACCCCACTCCAAAGACCATACACATCATGTCCCAATGGAATTCCGTTCTCCGTGGTAAGAACACTCTCTGCAGATAGTGTGGGTCCCTTGTTGGCTGAAATGCTTGGCCGACCGGATGTCTAGAGTAGTTCTCAACGTGTGGTCTCCTCGCTAGTGGCAGCTGTATGGCTTATGAGTTGGTTAAAACCCAAATTCTCGGGTCTGACTCAGATCCTCTGAACCATTGTCTGAGGCTGTGGCCCAGGGGATATAGGACACCCCAAAACCGAAGTCGGTGGATTCTGCACCCAGAGTTTCTGATTTGCCTTTCTAACTGCCCACCAGGTGATGCAGATGCTGCTGGGCCAGGGACCACACTCTGCATCCTCTAGTCCAGGACCTGACATAACAGGGAACGAGGGGCAGAAGTGGAGACAGTTCTCCAGTGTTTGGTTCTTAAGAATGACCTGTTCCCATTTCTCTGGCAGATTGGTGTCTTGTTCGGCCACCACCCAGCAGTGGGCCCATCTCTCTTGTTCCCTCAGGATCAGCCAGTCCCTCATGTGCCTGAACCTCACAGGAAATGAGCTCCCAGAAGAGAGCGCCAAGTTGCTGTGCACGAGTCTGAGACACCCAAAGTGCTTCCTGCAGAGGCTGTCGTGAGTACCGTCTCTCTTCCCATGGAGCATCTCCACTTTAGGTCTGCAGCCATGTAGGGATGAGCAATGGCAGTACTGGGCATACAGGCCCACCCGTAGGGGACCTCTACTGATGCAGACACCTGGTTCCCACTTCAGGTCCCAGGCAGGTGGCTCATGCGTCTCAGAGCCTCAAACACATGGTGAGAGAAGAAGGGGGACCACGAGAAGACCTGTAGCTGGGGACTCGAGGCTTTGGGGACAGCCAAGAAAATGGGGCTTCGGAAATGTTCTCCCCCTCTGACTGCTCGTGTGACACTTTGGCAAGCTGGAGGACTGTCACCTTACAGAAGCTTGTTGCAAGGAGCTGTCCTCTGCTTTGATCGTCAACCAGAGGCTGACGCACCTGTGCTTGGCAAAGAATGCCCTGGGAGACGGTGGGGTAAAGCTTCTGTGTGAAGGCTTGAGTTACCCGGACTGCCGACTACAGGGGCTGGTGTAAGTCCATGCGGTGTGTGTGTGTGCGCGTGTGCATGCTGGATTCAATGCACAGGTGCAGGCATTTAATAGTCCCTCGGAGTAGCCCAGGTGCGATGCTGGCAGTCAGATTTGGTGGACCTGACAGGAGGGTGTTAGGAAAAAAGTATAAGATGTAGAGTCAATATTCCATAGGGATTTGGGGGAAGTGGCTGGTTTCCAGGTATGGAGTTTTTTTTATGCACTTTTTTAAAAGATTTTACTTATTTGTCCGAGAGAGTGCTCACAAGCACGGGGAGCAGCAGGCAGAGGGGGAAGCAGGCTCCCTGCTCAGTGAGGAGCCCGATACAGGACTTGATCCAAGGACCCTGGGATCATGACCTGAGCCGAAGGCAGATGCTTAACTGACGGAGCCACCAGGTGCCCCTTAGGCCTGTTTTTAGTACCACATAACATAAAATCCACCTGCAACTGACTGTACGTGGACTTACTGGTCAACTAGCTCATTAAAATCCTCTTGTTAGTACTGAAGTCACAGGACAGGTTCTGAGGAAGGAACGGAGCTGCATCGACTGTTTCTACTCAGATTCTATTCAGTGTCAGCATCTCCAATGCTCTTGCCATGGACAAGATCGCCTCGGACAGCAGCTGTCAGCATTTCCTATAAACTAGTTTTGATCTAGGATATGCCTTAAGGTACCCAGTATCCAAAAACTACTCAGTCACTCAAAGTTCCATGAAGCATTCAGCTCGTGGTCGGAGAGAGGTGGAAGGAAGGGCTTTTATTCCCATTATCTCAGCCCCCAAACACTGAAATAACATAAAGTTCCATAAGAAATAAGATGCTAGGCTGGGACGCCTGGGTGGCTCAGTTGGTTAAGCGGCTGCCTTCGGCTCAGGTCATGATCTCAGGGTTCTGGGATGGAGCCCTGTATTGGGCTCTCTGCTCAGCGGGGAGCCTGCTTCCCTTCCTCCTCTCTCTGTCTGCCTCTCTGCCTGTTTGTGATCTCTGTCTGTCAAATAAATAAATAAAATAAAATAAAAAGATGCCACCCATGCACTAGCTCAGTCTTCAAGTTATGTTACATGTAATTGCCCCCAAATCTTCTAAACAGAAAAATAAGTCATGGCCAACATTTATCAGGCTCCTGAATTAATATGTGCTGGGCACTCTGCCAAGGTCCTACCAGAGATTTCTTTCATTTACCCCCCAGCCTTATGAAATCAGTGTCTGTCTGTCCAGTCTGCAGTGAGAAAGCTAAGACGTGGGAATTAAATGTCATCATATTTGCACCCTGTGGAGGTAGGAGCTACAGGTCAAGACCCCGTCTTTCTGGACCTCAGTTCTGTTTTGTGAGCCGTGTCTCCACTTCAGTAAATTGCCAGAACTTGCTCGGGTCTTCCTCTGTTACCCCATAGTTCTGGGAGTTTCTATAAATGTACAAATGTCCAAGCCAAGGAGCTATATCATGGCTTGTCTCAAAGGCTGCCTGTGGTCCCACATCCCTGGGTATATCGCATGACTGCTCTTCCCTGGGCTCTGGCCACATGACGGGGCCCTCGTGGGAACCAAGGCTGATACCATCGCTTAGTGAAGTTCACTGAAACGAAAAGGCAGGTGAGTTGGTGCCCTGTTACTGCTATAACAAATCACCACCAGCGTATCAGCTCAAAACTGTCTGCATCCTTCCATAGGCCAGAAGACCAGTATGCACAAGGCTGTGTTCCTTCCTGTGTTCCTTGCTCACTCAAGCTGTTGGCAGAATTTGCTTCTTTGTGGCTGTGGGACAGGGGTCCCTGCAAATGGAGAGCTGGCCTCATCCCCTAATGGCCACCATGCTCCTTGGTTCATGGCCCTTTCCTCTACCTTCAAAGCCAGCTGTGGTGGGTCAAGCCCACACATGAGCCTCTCTGCACTTCAGTGAGAAAGGACTCCTAGGATTAGACTCAGCCCCCCTCTGCAGTCCAGGATAACTCACCATGTCAAGATCCTTGGTCTCAGTCTCACCTGCCATGGAACATGTGGGGATTAGAGCACAGACATCTGGGAGGGACATTATTCTGTCTATGAAAGTAGCCAGTGATAATTCCAGCCATCTCTGGTTTTCTGCTATCGTAATAGTAAACCAGGGAAAGGCAAAAAAAAAAAATGTTTTTAATGGTTAAGAAGTCGCACTGCTATCTTGTGTAGCTGATTCATGGATATCCAGGCTCTAGGGCCAGACTTGTCCCGAGGAGAACTGGTGTGCTCCACTTCCACATACGACCTATCTAGTAGCTGGATTTGGGAAATAGAATTGGTCCCTTCCACTAGTAGAAGTTGCAAGTCAAGGCAAGATGGATATTCTCTGTCCCATTGCTACAGAAGAAATGATAAATACCACTTAGGTTCCTAATTCTTTCTGTAACCAATTGTCACAAACTCAGAGGCTTAAAACAATGCAAATTCATTGTCTTAAAGTTCTGGAGGCTGGAAGTCCAAAATGGGTTTCCCTGGGCTAAAATCAAGGTGTCCACACAGCTGTGTTCCTTCTAAGATCTCCAGGGAAGAATCTACCTCCCAGCTTTGTCTAGCTTCTAGAGGTGGCTGCATCCCTTGGCTCATGGTTCCTTCCCCCTTGCCCAAAGCCAGCAACATCGTGTCTTCAGTGTCCTTCTGTCTGTCTCATCACCCCTCCCCGGGCTGACTTTGACTTTCCTGCCCCTTCTTGTAAGGATCCTTGTGATTACATTGGCTCACCCAGATAATCTCCCCACCTCCGGATCCTTAACCACACCTCCCCATTACACACAACATCCAACACTCACAGGGACCAGGGATCAGGATGTAGACAGCTGGGGGTGAGTGGGGCCCATATAATCACTTACGTAGCAAATTCTAACTCCACCCAAAATTTCATTTCCACGTCTCATCGTCTGCAAGCTTGCCTGAAACCTGTGGCTTGAGGTCAACGAGGTTGGTTTGGGTACATCTCCTCAGGAAGGACTCAAGTGTATTTTCTATTCGTGTGATTGATTTCTAGGCTTTGGTACTGTAGCATAACCAGCAGCGGCTGCAGTTATCTGTCAACACTTCTCCAGCAAAATTCAAGCCTTACACACCTGGATCTGGGGCTGAATCACATAGGAATTACTGGACTCAAGTTTCTGTGTGAGGCTTTGAAGAAGCCAGTCTGTAACCTCAAATGTCTATGGTAAGTTATGTTTTTTTAACTTTAATTTGTCTCTGGAATAACATTAGTGTAGCAAATCCCCAGCTCAAATACAAGAGACTGGAACAAATCTGGTTGAGTATTTTAAAAATCCAGTAGGATAGCAATTTTCCCATGTCTTTAAATCCCCAAATTTGTAGACAACCACGAAAGACTCCAAACAGCCAGATCGGTTCTGACAAAAAACAAAGTGGAAGCATCACACACTCTCCGATTTCAAACTGTATTATGAAACTGTAGTATCCAAATAGCATGGTCCTGGCATAAAAACAGACACATAAACTGAAAGAACAGAATAGAAAGCCCAGAAATAAACCCACACACACACAGTCAACTAGTCTTTGACAAGGGCACCAAGAATACTCAATGGGGAAAGGATGATCTCTTTAATAAATAGGGTTGAAAAAAGCTGGACATCCACGTGCAAAAGAATGAAATGGAGCCATTACACCATCCACAAAAATTAACTCAGAATGGATTAAAGACTTAAAACCTAATACTTTCAAATTCCTAAAAGAAAAACATAGGACATATGCTCTTTTGCATTTATCTTGGCAAAGATTTTTTGGATATGATGCCCAAAACACTGGCATCAAAAGCAAAAATAAATAATTGGGACTTCATCAAATTTAAAATCTTCTGTCTACTAAAGGAAACAGTCAACAAAATGAAAAGGCAACCTACAGAAAAATATTTGGAAAACATAGGTCTGATAAGGGGTTAATATCTAAAATAGAAAAGGAACTTATACAATGCAATAGCAAAAAAATAAATAAATAAAAATGATGAGCAAAGGACACAAAGAAGCCTTTTTTCCCAAATCAGACCAACAAATGGCCAACAGGGACATGAAAAATAGTTCGGCATCACTAATCATCGGGGAAATGGAAATCGAAACCACATGAGCTCTCACTTGATACCTTTCAGGACGGCTGTTAGTAAACAGAACAGAGATAACAAGCAGTGGGAGGACATGGAGAATAGGGAATCCTCGTGTACCGCTGGTGGGAGCGGAAGCCAGGGCAGCCACTCTGGAAGCCATATGGAGCTTCTAAAACTAAAAATAGAAGTATCCTGTGATCCGGGAATCCCACTTCTGGATATGTACCCAAAGGAAGTGAAACAAGATCTAGAAAAGATATCTGCGTTCTCGTGTTTATTGCAGCGTCTTTCACAATGGCCAAGAGAGGAAACAATGTAAGTTGTCACCAACGGATGATGGGATAAAGAAGATGTGAGATATGTACATATACATACAACGTAATATTAGCCATGAGAAGGAAGGAAATCCTGCCATTTGAGATAACGTGGATGAAACGTGAGGGTATCATATGCTAAGAAGAAAAAGGCAAAGACAAGTACTGTATGACACCACTTCTGTGTGGACTCGTGAAGAGCTGAGCTCGTGGAGGTAAAGTAGGGTGGTGATTGTCAGGTCAAAGGGTAGGAGGAAATGGGGTGGGGGGTTGATCAAAGGATGAAGACTTTCGGTTAGAAGATGAACAAGTTCTGTTGATCTAACATATAGCGTGGAGATTATACCTAATAATACTGTGTTCTATGCTGGAAAGTTGCTAAAGGAACAGATTTTTTTTTCATTCCAGTGTCATTAACACAGTATTATTAGTTTTAGTTACACAATATAGTGACTCAACGCTTCCACAGAACACCCAAGGCTCATCAGGACAGGTGCCCTCCTTCATTCCCACGCCCTGTTTCTCCCATTCCCCCGCCTACCTCCCCTCTGCTGACCACTGGTTTGTTCCCTTGTAGTTAGGAGTCTGTTTAAAAGAATAGATCTTAGATTTCCTCACCAAAAGAAGAAATTACGTTGGGATGGAGGTGTTAGCTAATACTACAGAGACCATCGTCTGGCAAGACATAAATGTACCGAATCAGCACATTTCACACCTTAAACTTACACAATGTTTTATGTCCATTATATCTCCATAAAGATTAAAGTCTCCAGAAACTTCTGCTTTTCAGCAATAAAACATTTCTCTCAGCAAACAAATTGTCCTCACACAAAAAATGGTGACTCTGTGGGCTGACAGGTGTGTTAATTAGCTTGATTGTGGTGATCATTTCAGTGTGTACATATATTAAGTCATCACACTGTACACCTTAAATGCCTACAATTTTTCTTTGTCCAGCATATGTCAGAGAAGCTGGGGGAGAAAATTCACTGGAACGGTTAAAGGAAGAGTTTCTAGTCTAGGTCATCCAAAGGCCACCTGTGGACCATGTTAAGGATGTGACACTTACGGCATCAAGGAGTGGCTGCCCCAACTCCCAGCCTCCCCAGAGTAGGAACTCGATACTGCAGCAAATGTCCCGTCCGTGAGCGGATAAATGGCTTCCACTCAGTTCTGTCTCATAATCCTACGTGACTTAGGTACCATCACTCAGATACACTTGAGGAAACTGACCTGTGAGGGACTCCCAGAGGGTAGCGGTTTTCTGGCCTCCGCAGCACCACAAGGTAAGGTGAGTCCTGGTGTCCAGCCTCTGATGCATAATTGAAATGCTTGTGCCTTTGAGTCCCAACACACAGGCTGTAACTCAGACCCGTCCAGTCGGGATCTCCACAAGTAAAACCTCTGGTTGTTACAATTCGGGGCAGGTGCCTGTTTGCAGGAGGGCAGTGATACTAGTGATGACTGGGAGGGGCCTCTTTTAACGACTCACCCTACTGGTATAGGGAAGTGTCCAGCGAGCCTGGACTTCTGGACAGTGTAAGTGCGGTTATGTGTTCCAGGAAACGGAGTTGGATGCATCCACTGTTGTCTATGATAATGAAATATGTTCACGTGTTATTCGGTGTGCCAGGAAGAAGGTGTTAGGTTTAGCCTCTTCAAAATCCTGGGGAATGCTTAAACACATGACCTAATCTCATGTGTGTGTGCATGTGTGTGTGTGCGCACACTCATATATACACAAACCCTTGAACATTTGTGCAGCATTATTTGCTCAGAACCACAACTCCTTCATTCATTTTTTCCTTCAAATATTAAATCCAAACCTTTTTAAACTTCTGCTGCCATCTTCTAGAAATCTAGAATCTGATCTCCTACCCCCTCTACATCCTGGTAATATCTGGATGGTTGTATAGCCTCCCACCTAGTCTGTATTCTACCTTCTCTGTTCCCCTCTGGTTTTCAACCGGGTACTAGGAATGACCTCTAAGGTGTAGCTCCTGTTTCTGCTCAAAACCCTCAGGGGTTCCCCATCTCATTCCAAGTAAAACCTGCAATTTACAAGGGCCTAAGGGCCTTCTGTGAGATGGCTCCCTCTCGTCTGTGACCTTCTCTCTTTCAGCATTCCCTGGCTCAATCTCAGGCTGGCTACCTTGATATTGTTTTACATGATAATCTGACACAACCTCAGGGCCTTTGCACAAGCTATTTATCAGCCTGGGGAACTCCTACTCCGGATCTCTCTATGGTCCATTCTCTTCCACATTCGGGTGTTGTAGTGAGTGCCCCCCAGCTTCTCCCTTTGCTCTTCATAGCCTTATTGGATATGACACACTACATTCATCTGTTTCCTATTCGTACATGAGCTCAGAGGAAGGAGATTTCTGTTGTTCCTTGTTGCATCGCCAACACCCCAGAGTGTGCGTGTCACATAGGATGGTATCAGTACACATTGGTTGAATCAACTAATTTTGTGTCTCCCCTATAGGTTGTGGAGATGCGCCATCACTCCTTTCTGCTCTGAAGTCCTCTCCTCTGCCCTTGGCAGCAATCAGAGCCTGGTCACTCTGGACCTGGGCCAGAATTCCTTGAGGTATAGCGGAGTAAAGATGCTGTGTGATACCTTGAAACGTCAGCATTCCTCCCTCCAGACACTCAGGTATGATCCTCCTGCTGCTCACAGTGTTTCCTCCAGGATGGTAGGTTTGTAGAGGGGCACAAACCATGGGAGTTTGTTGTAGGCAACGACAGCTAACATCTCATTTCCATCCGCTGATGTTTGGTCGCCTGATAATTCTCCCGTCGGCCCCTTCTGTTGCTTTGTCCAGTAAAATGAGTCAAAGGATGAGACCCAAACCCAGTCGGAAGCCAAGAAGCTGAACTGGGGACTTCCCTAAGTGATGGAGAGTAATGGCGGCTAGCCATTGTCATGTTAGAAATACCAAGCTGTAGCTGTCCCACAGTGTTCTGAAAAAGCTTGTGCTGGGGCCATGTTGGCTACAGAGGTCTGGCAGTCGGTCTGCCTTCGAAGCATATTCTCTGGAGTGAGTCTGCTTTGGAATGAAGAGTCTGTGTCCTCTGTTGGTCATCAAAGCAAGCTGCCCCCGAGCTGTGTTGTCTACTTCTACCATGGCAACAGAGAACTCTACAACTCTCCGTCGTCTTGCACAAACTTGTTTAAATTCTCAGATGCCCTGTAGACAACCAATGGCTTGAAATTATAATTATGTAGAAGAAACAGATTATATGTATATGCAACAGCATAGCTTGCTATTGAAAGGAACGTGTAGACTCAAGTTTGTTTGTTTTTAGCCCCGTTCTGGTGAGCTAGCCCTGTCACTTCACATAACATCAGCGAGTTTTAATCCAGCTATAAAGACCTCACAGAGATAACACAGGAGCCATTTCTTTAGATATTCTTTCTTGAGTCCTTGAATCTCAAGACGAGAGATCGGGGATGGGGGGCTTCTTCTTGAATCACAGATCCTGGACCCGCACAGAGACCCGGAGTCAGAATGTGGTTTTTAGTTCTTTGATTTTATCAGCTACCCCATATCCTTCTGAGATGCTCTTTTAAGTTAACCAGAGTCATTTTCTCTTCCTTGGTGACCAAGAGCCCTGCCATCACACCCCTTTCGTAGAGTAGCACCTTTGTATGTGCTGGTATGGCCCAGACCATTTCTTTTTCTTTTCTTCATTTTTTTTAAAGATTTTATTTATTTATTTGATAGACAGAGATCACAAGTAGGCAGAGAGGCAGAGAGAGAGAGGAGGAAGCAGGCTGTCCACAGAGCAGAGAGCCCGATGCGGGGCTCGATCCCAGGACCCTGGGATCATGACCCGAGCCGAAGGCAGCGGCTTTAACCCACTGAGCCACCCAGGCGCCCCTCTTTTCTTCATTTTTAAAAAAATTTTATTTATTATTTTAATTTCTTTTCAATGTTCCAGAATTGTTTATGCACCACACCCAGTGCTCCATGCCATCCCTGCCCTCCATAATACCCACCACCAGGCTCACCCAACCCCCTACCCCCCTCCCATCCAAAACCCTCAGTTTGTTTCTCAGAGTCCACAGTCTCTATGGTTCATCTCCCCCTCCAATTTCCCCCAACTCCCTTCTCCTCTCCATCTCCCCAATCCTCTGTGTTATTCCTTATGCTCCACAAGTAAGTGAAACCATGTGATAATTGACTCTCTCTGCTTGACTTATTTCACTCTGCATCATCTCTTCCAGTCCCGTCCATGTTGATACAAAAGTTGGGTATTCATCCTTTCTGATGGCTGAGTAATATTCCATTGTATATATGGACCACATCTTCCTTATCCATTCATCCATTGAAGAGCATCTTGGCTCTTTCCATGGTTTAGCGACTGGGCTCACATCGTTTCTGCTTCCTTCATCACTTGTGCAGACACCACTTGACTATGGGAACGAATTCTGGGCTTCCAGTGCAGACCATGACCAACCTCCAACAATCATGAATACATAATTACATTTGACCTTGGAAGTTCACGCTGAAAACATTTTAAAGCTCCTTGGCCCTTACTTTAAGTAAAGTTATTTTGATTGTGTTTTTGATGTATGTGAACATTGTGACATGATCAGCATAATCAAGCTAATTAACACATCCGTCACCTCATATAGTTGCCCTTTGTGTACATGTGTGTGTAGTGAGAACACAAGGCCTATTGTCCTAGCAAATTTCAGGTATACAGCACCAAATTATTGTCACTGTGCTGTACGTGAGACCTCCAAACTCATAGCTGAAGGCTTATTGCATGGATGTACTGTGAACCTTAAACAGCAAAAAAAAAAAAAGATTAAGATGCTAGAAAAACCAGGGGCACCTGATTTGCTCCATCAGTAGAGTGTGACTCTTGATCTCAAGGTCATGAGTTCTAACCCCATATTGGGTGCGGAGATTACTTTTTTTTTTTTTTTTTATTTTTCTTAACTCTATTTTTTTAATTGCATTATGTTAGTCACCATACAGTACATCATTAGTTTTTGATGCAGTGTTCCAAGATTCATTGTGTATGCACCACACCCAGTGCTCTATGCAATACGTGCCCTCCTTAGTACCCACCACCAGGCTCACACAAACCACCACCCTCCACCCCTCCAAAACTCTGTTTCTCAGGGTCCACAGTCTCTCATGGTTCGTATCCCCCTCCAATTTCCTCCAACTCCCTTCTCCTCTCCAATTGCCAATGTCCTCCATGTTATTCCTTATGCTCCACAAGTAAGTGAAACCATATGATAATTGACTCTCTCTGCTTGACTTATTTCACTCAGCATAATCTCCTCCAGTCCCGTCCATGTTGATACAAAAGTTGGGTATGCATCCTTTCCGATGGAGGCATCATACTCCATAGTGTGTATATGGACCACATCTTTATCCATTCATCTGTTGAAGGGCATCTTGGCTCTTTCCACAGTTTGGCGACTGTGGATGTTGCTGCTATGAACATTGGGGTACAGATGGCCCTTCTTTTCACTACATCTGTATCTTCGGGCTAAATACCCAGTAGTGTGATTGCTGGATCATAGGGAAGCTCTATTTTTAATTTTTTGAGGCACCTCCAAAATGTTTTCCAAAGTGGCTGCGCCAACATGCATTCCCACCAACAGTGTAAGAGGGTTCCCCTTTCTCCACATTCTCTCCAACACTTGTTGTTTCCTGCCTTGTTGATCTTTGGCCATTCTAACTGGTGTAAGGTGGTATCTCAATGTGGTTTTGATTTGAATCTCCCTGATGGCCAGTGATGATGAACATTTTTTTCATGTGTCTGTTAGCCATCTGTATGCCTTCATTGGAGAAGTGTCTGTTCATGTCTTCTGCGCATTTTTTGACATAATTATCTGTTTTTTGGGTGTTTGAGAAGTTCTTTGGAGTTTACTTTTAAAAAATATATGCTAGCTATGGATTTCTCAAGATTTGTGCTGGTGAATGGTGGGAGACAAGTCAACAGAATTAGGTTCAGGTGGTAAGGGAAGAAATTAGGTATGTCTTTCAAAATAATCTGAACGTAGGGGTGCCTGGGTGGCTCAGTGGGTTAAAGCCTCTGCCTTCGGCTCAAGTCATGGTCCTGGGGTCGAGCCCCACATCGGGCTCTCAGCTCGGTGGGAAGCCTGCTTCTCTCTCTCTCTCTCTCTCTCTCTCTCTCTCTGCCTGCCTCTCTGCGTACTCGTGATTTCTGTCAAATAAAATCTTTAAAAAAAAATAATAATAATCTGAACTTTATCCTGCAGATGATAGAGGACATTTGAGCAGGAAAGCAACATAAATAAAAGTATGTTTCAGCAAAATTAATCTGGCCACATCATGAAAGGGAGAGTTAATGGAGAAAGAGCAGTTAAGGTTTTATAATAATCCAAGTGTGAAGTGGTTACATGTCTAGACATGGCAGCAGCTTAAAGAGAAATGAAAGCTCAGGCATGAGGACCATTACAAAGGAAAATCCACATTCCTATTTTTTTCCTGTATAGAGATCATTCTACAGACTTCCCTTAATTCCAGATTGCCAATTGGAGTGTGGATGATCTAGGTAAATTATGAGAAATCAAATCGTCCCTCAAAGCTCTCCAAAGAGAACACATATCCTTTCAAAATCTGTACCATTCTACATTGAAGTCTTTTTCAAAGAGATTGATGCATTCTCTCTCATTTCATTCTGTAAACCCAGATGACTAAATGTATGACTCTCTAGTGAGAGGGAAGTGAATCTAATCGCCTGCCCATGAGTGTCATTCCATCTACTTAAACATGTAATTGATTCCAGGCAATGGGAAACCTCTTTTTTTTTTTTCATTAGACTCTGCCTTCACATACAAAATATTTCTCAGAGTAAAGAAAAAGTAAAACATTTCATCATTCTGTTTTCAAAAGAGCCCATGATTAGATGAAACAACATTTTTTACCTAGTATTTTTTACCGGTAGATAGATCTACTTAAGGCAGTAGGATGATAAAGTTGCTAGAAAATCTGCAACCACCCTTGTGCATGCACATGTGTTTGTCCATTTTATTTACAGCAGCTCCGGGAAAGCTGCATGTGATCACTTGGGTGTCAACTTGTGAAAAATAATTTATTTGTCGAATGGCCCCACTAATGCTACCTTTCATTCCATACCTTCCTGTAATGGAAACTTTGTCCTTAGTGTCTGGACTCGGAGTAGCTACTCAGAGTTTGATGAACGGGTGATAGATGGATTGATTGTTACCTGAGTTAGAATCACGGGGTCAAATAATGTTTACATTATTTAAGGCTTGCGATACATGCTGTCTAAATGCCTTCTGGAGTGCTCGCTTCGGCAGCACATATACTAAATGCCTTCTGGAAAGAGACTGCATCTCCTAGTAAACATTCAGCTCACTGTTACCTGCACTGATTAATATTTATGTTACTAATTTTTTGTGAATTTGAGATATCCTTCCACTGAATAAAAGTGAGATTAAATATCAAAAAATATATATGCTAGCAAAACCAGGACTACAATGCCAACAAGCAACATGGCAACTAATATCTTCGATCTTTTAGTTTTATGGATACATATATACTTTTTATTATGTTCAGTTAGCCAACCTGTAGGGCATCATTATTTGTTGATGTGGTGTTCGGCAACTCATTAGTTATGTATAACATCCAGTGCTCACCCCAACATGTGCCCTCCTTAATACGCATCACCCAGGGGCACCAGAGTCCAGAGTGTCTCATGGTTTGTCTTCTTCTCTGATTTCTTCCCATTCAGTTTTCCCTCTATTCTTCCGTGGTCCTCCACACTGTTCCTTATGTTCCATGTATGAGTGAAACCATATAATTGTCTTTCTCTGCATGCCTTACTTCACTCAGCATAATCCCCTCCAGTTCCATCCATGTCGATGCAAATGGTGGGTATTCATCCTTTCTGATGGCTGAGGAATATTCCATTGTGTATATGGACCACATCTTTTTATCCATTCATCTGTTGAAGGGCATCTTGGTTCCTTCCACTGTTTAGCTATTATGGACATTGCTGCTATGAACATTGGGGTGCATGTGCCCCTTCTTTTCACTACATCTGTACCTTTGGGGTAAATCCCTAGTAGTGATATTGCTGGTCATAGTGTAGCTTTATTTTTAATGTCGTGAGGAACCTCCATACTGTATTCCAGAGTGGCTGCACCAGCTTGTATTCCCGCCAACAGTGTAAGAGGGTTCCCCTTTCTCCACATCCTTGCCAACACTTGTTGTTTCCTGTCTTGTTAATGTTTGCCATTCTAACTGGTGTGAGGTGGTATCTCATTGTAGCTTTGACTTGTATTTCCCTGATGACTAGTGACATGGAGCATTTTTTCATGTGTCTGTTAGCCATTTGTATGGCTTTGAAGGAATGTCTGATCATGTCTTCTTTTTTTTTAATTTAATTTTATTTTTTTGGTGTTCCAAGATTCACTGTTTATGCACCACACCCAGTGCTCCATGTAATACATGGCCATTTCTTCACTGGATTATTTGTTTTGGGATGTTGAGCTTGAGAAGTTCTTTATAGATCTTTAGATCTTTATCTGAAATGACATTTGCAAATATCTTCTCCCATTCCATGCATTGTCTCTTAGTTTTGTTGGCTGTTTCCTTTGCTGTGCAGAAGCTCTTTATCTTGATGAAGTCCCAAGAGTTCATTTTTGCTTTTGTTTCCCTTGATTTCAGAGACATGTCTTGAAAGAAGTTGCTGTGGCCGATGTTGAAGAAGTTACTGCCTGTGTTCTACTCTAGAATTCTGATGGATTCCTGTCTCTCATTTAGATATTTCATTCATTTTGAGTTTATCTTTGTGTATGGTTTTAGAGAATGGTCCAGTTTCATTCTTCTGAATGTGGCTGTCCAATTTTCCAAGCACCATTTATTGAAGAGGCTGGGTTTTTTTTTCCATTGGATGTTATTTCCTGCTTTGTGGAAAATTAGTTGACCAGGTAGTTGAGGTCCATTTTTGGGGTCTCTATTTTGTTCCATTGATCTATGTGTCTCTTTTTGGGCCAGTACCATGCTGTCTTGGTGATCAGAGCTTTGTAATAGAGCTTGAAGCCAGGCATTGTGATGACACCAGCTTTAGTTTTCTTTTTCAACATTCCCCTGGCGATTCAGGTTTTTTTTCTGGTTCCATACAAACTTTAGGGTTGTTTGTTCCAGCTCTGTGAAAAATGTCAATACTATTTTGATGGAGATTTCATTGGAAGTGCAAATTGCTCTGGACAGCATAGACATTTTCACAACGTTTATTTTTCTAATCCATGAACATAGAATGTTTTTCCGTCTCTTTGGGTCTTCCTCAACTTCTTTCATAAGTGTTCTGTAGTTTTTTTTAAGATTTTTTATTTATTTATTTATCTACTTGACGGAGATCACAAGCAGGCAGAGAGGCAGGCAGAGAGAGAGAGGAAGGGAAGCAGGCTCCCTGCCGAACAGAGAGCCCGATGCGGGGCTCGATCCCAGGACCCTGGGATCATGACCTGAGCCGAAGGCAGCGGCCCTAACCCACTGAGCCACCCAGGCGCCCCAGTGTTCTGTAGTTTCTAAAGTATATGTCCTTTACCTCCTTGGTTAGGTTTATTCGTAGGTATTTTATGGTTTTTGGTGCACTTGTAAATGGGGCCAATTCCTTGATTTCTCTTTCTGCTGCTTCACTATTTGTGGACAGAAATACAACACACTTCTGTGCATTGATTTTTGTATCCTGCCATGTTGTAAATTACTGTATAAGTTCTAGCAATTTGGGGGTGGAGTCTTTTGGATTTTCCACATAAAGTATCATGTCATCTACAAAGAGAGTTTGATTTCTTCTTTGCCAATTTGAATACCTTTTATACCTTTTTGTTGTCTTATTGCTGAGGCTAGGACCTCTAGTATTATGTTGAACAATAATGGTAAGAGTGGTTATCCCTGTCGTGTTTTGGACCTTAAGGGAAATGCTCAGTTATTCGCCAATGAGAATGATATTTATTGTGGGCTTATCGTAGATGGCTTTTATGATATTGAGGTATGTTCCCTCTATCCATGTACTTTGGAGAGTTTTAATTAGGAAAGGATGTCATATTTTGTCAAATGCTTTTTCTGCATCGCTTGAGAGGATCATATGGTTCTTGCCTATTCCTTTATTAATGTGCTCTATCATGTTGATTTATTTGTGAAGGTTGAACCACCCTTGCATCCCAGGAGTAAATCCCACCTGGTCATGGTGAATAATCCCTTTAATGTACTGTTGGATCCTATTGGCTAGAATCTTGTTCAGTATCTTGGCATCCATGTTCGTTAGGCATATTGGTCTGTAATTCTCTGTTTTGATGGAGTCTTTGTCTGGTTTGGGGATCAGGGTAATACTGGCCTCACAGAATGAGTTTGGAAGTTTTCCTTCCAATTCTATTTTTTGAACATCTTCAGGAGAATAGGTATGATTTCTTCTTTAAATGTTTGGCAGAATTCCCCTGGGAAGCCTTCTGACCCTAGACTCTTGTTTTGGGGGGAGGTTTTTGATTACTGCTTCAATTTCCTTGCTGGCTATTTGTCTGTTCATATTGTCTATTTCTTCCTGTTTCAGTCTTGGTAGTTTATAAGTTTCCAAGAATGCATCCATTTCTTCTAGATTGTGTAATTTGTTGGCATATAGTTGCTGGTAATAATTTCCAATAATTGTTTCTATTTCCTTGGTGTTAGTTGTGATCTCTCCCCTTTCATTCATGATTTTATTCATTTGGATCCTTTTCCTTTTCTTTTGGATAAGTCTGGCCAGAGGTTTGCCCATCTTATTAATTTTTTCAAAGAACCAGCTTCTCATTTTGCTGATCTCTTCTACTGTTTTTCTGGTTTCTATTCGATTGGTTTCTGCTCTAATCTTTATTATTTCTCTTCTCTTGCTTGGTTTAGGCCTTATTTGCTCTTCCTTCCCCAGGCTGTGCATTTGGGATTTTTCTAATTTTTTGAGAGAGGCTTGAATGGCTATATGTTTCCCTCTTAGGACTGCCTTTTGTATATCCCGTGGGTTTTGAACTGATACGTTTTCATTTTCATTCGTTTCAGTGAATTGTTTGAGTCCATCTTTAATTTCCTAATTGACCCAATCATTCTTTAGCAGGATTTAACTTTAACTTTCATTGTTGGAGTTCCTTCTAAACTTCTTGTGTTTGAGTTACAATTTCACAGCATTGTGGTCTGAAAATATGCATGGGATAATCTCAATATTTTGGTGTCAGTTGAGACCTGATTTGTGACCCAGTATGTGATCTATTCTGGAGAAAATTCCATGTGCACTCAAGAAGAATGAGTATTTTGTTGTCTTAGGATGGAATGTTCTGTATATATCTACAAAGTCCATCTAGTCTAATGTTCATTCAACGCTCTTGTTTCTTTGTTGCTCTTCTGCTTAGATGATCTGTCCATTGCTGTGAGTGAAGTGTTGAGGTCTCCTGCTATTAATGTATTAGTACCCATATGTTTCTTTATTTTGGTTATTAATTGGTTTATGTAGTTGGCTGCTCCCATGTTGGGGGTGTAGAAATTTACAGTTGTTAGATCTTGTTGGATAGACCCTTTAAGTATGATATAATGTCCCTCTACATCTCTTACTACAGTGTTTGGTTTAAAATCTAATTTGTTGGGACACCTGGGTGGATCAGTCGGTTAAGTCACTGCCTTCAGCTCAGGTCATGATCCCAGGATCCTGGGATCAAGTCCCAAATCCGGCTCCTTATTCAGCAGGGAGCCTGCTTCTCTCTCTGCCTCTGCCTGCTTGTGCACTCACTCTCTCTCTCCCTCTCTCTCTCTTTCTCTCTCTCTCTGACAAATAAATAAATAAATAAAATCTGTTTTAAAAAATTTGTCTGTTAGCCATTTGTATGTCTTCATTAGAGAAGTATCTATTCATTACTTCTGCCCATTTTTTGACATGATTATCTGTTTTGTGTGTGTTGAGTTTGAGGAGTTCTCTATAGATCTTGGATATCAGCCCTTTGTCTGTACTGTCATTTGCAAATATCTTCTCCCATTCCTTGGATTGTCTCTGTTTTGTTGACTGTTTCCTTCACTGTGCAGAAGCTTTTGATCTTGATGAAGTCCCAAAAGTTCATTTTTGCTTTTGTTTCCTTTGCCTTTGGAGACATATCTTGAAAGAAGTTTTTGTGGCCGAGTCAAAGACGTTACTGCCTGTGTTCTCCTCCAGGATTCTGATGGATTCCTGTCTCATGTTGAAGTCTTTTATCCATTTCGAGTTTATCTTTGTGTATGGTGTAAAAGAATGGTCAAGTTTCATTTTTCTACAGATAGCTGTCCAATTTTCCCAGCGCCATTTATTGAAGAGACTTTTTTTCCACTGTATATTTTTTCCTGCTTTGTCAAAGATTAGTTGACCTGATATGAGAATTGTTACCCCAGCTTTCTTTTTTTAATTTTTTATTTATTTTTTAAAAATATTTATTTATTTAATTTATTTTCAGTATAACAGAATTCATTGTTTATGCACCACACCCAGTGCTCCATGCAATATGTGCTCTCCATAAAACCCACCACCAGGCTCACCCAACCTCCCACCCTCCACCCTTTCAAAACCCTCAGATTGTTTCTCAGAGTCCATAGTCTCTCATGGCTCATCTCCCCCTCCAATTTCCCCCAACTCCCTTCTCTTCTCCATCTCCCCATGTCCTCCATGTTATTTCTTATGCTCCACAAGTAAGTGAAACCATATGATGCTTGACTCTCTCTGCTTGACTTATTTCACTCAGCATAATCTCTTCCAGTCTCATCCATGTTGATATAAAAGTTGGGGATTCATCCTTTCTGATAGAGGCATAATACTCCATAGTGTATATGGACCACATCTTCCTTATCCATTTGTCCATTGAAGGACATCTTGGCTCTTTCCACAGTTTGGCAACCATGGCCATTGCTGCTATGAACACTGGGGTACAGATGGCTCTTCTTTACACTACATCTGTATCTTTGAGGTAAATACCTGGTAGTGCAATTGCAGGGTCATAGGGAAGCTCTATTTGTAATTTCTTAAGGAATCTCCACACTGTTTTCCAAAGTGGCTACACCAATTTGCATTCCCACCAACAGTGTAAAAGGGTTCCCCTCTCTCCACATCCTCTCCAACACACGTTGTTTACTGTTTTGTTAATTTTGGCCATTCTAAATTGTGTAAGGTGGTATTGCAATGTGGTTTTGATTTTAATCTCCCTGATGGCTAGTGATGACACATGAAAAAATGTTCATGTGTCTGATAGCCATTTGTATGTCTTCATTGAAGAAGTGTCTGTTCATGTCTTCTGCCCATTTTTTGACATGATTATCTGTTTTATGTGTGCTGAGTTTGAGGAGTTCTTTATAGATCCTGGATATCAGCCCTTTGTCTGTACTGTCATTTGTGAATATCTTCTCCCATTCCGTGGGTTGCCTCTTTGTTTTGTTAACTGTTTCCTTTGCTGTGCAGAAGCTTTTCACCTTGATGAACCCCAGCTTTCTTTTGAGGTCTGTCAGCATGGTAAATGGTTCTTCATCCCCTTCAATCTGGAGATATCTTTAGGTTCAAAATGAGTCTCTTGTAGATAGCATATGGATGGGTCCTGCTTTTTTATCCAATCTGAAACCCTGTATCTCTTGATGGGAGCATTCAGCCCATTCACATTGAGAGTAACTATTGAAAAATATGAAGTTAGTGCCATTGTATTGTCTGTAAAGTCCCTGTTCCTGTAGGTTTTCTGTTTTTCTCTGGTCTATTTGACTCTTGGGGTTTCTCTTTACTTACAGGATTCCCCATAATATTTCTTGCAGGGACAGCTTGGTGGTCACATATTCTTTCAGTTTCTGACTGTCCTGAAAGCTCTTTATCTCCATCTGTTCTGAATGACAGCCTGCTGGGTAAAGTATTATTGGCTTCATGTCTTTTCATTTAGTACCTGAATATGTTCTTCCAGCCCTATCTGACTTGCCAGGCCTCTGTGGACAGGTCTGATGTTATTCTGTTGTTCCTCCCTCTGTATGTAAGAAATCTCTTCCCCCTAGCTACTCTCAGGATAGCGTCCTTTCACTATTACATGTCATGGTGTTGTTCTATTCTTACTGATTTTTGGAGGGGTCCTGTGTGCCTCTTGGACACAAATGCTTGTTTCCTTCCCCAGATTAGGGAAGTTCTCAGCTATGATTTGCTCAAATATACCTTCTAGTCCTCTCTATCTCTCCCCCCCCTTGGGGATCCCAATAATTCTAACATTGGAAAGTTTCATGGTGTCCTTGATCTAAGTCTATTTTTATGTGCCACTAGCTGCCTATCCCTATCTTCTTCAGCTTCCTTCCTATCATCTTATGTTCTAGATCACTAATTCATTCTTCTCCCTCATTCACCCTGTCTGTCGGAGTATACAGTTTAGACTGCATCTCATTCATAGCATTTTTAAGTTTGGCCTGATTAGATCTCATTTCTGCCCTTAGAGATTCTATATTATCACTAATGCTTTTTTTCAAGCCTGGCTGTTGACTTCATGATTGCTTTCCTGAAGTCTATGTCTGACGTCTTGCTTATATCCTATCCACTGGTTCTGTGGCAAAGGCCATTGTCTCTGGTCCTTTGTTGAGAGTTCCTCTTTCTAATCATTCTGTCAAGGGCTGGTGGAGCAAAGGAACAGAGTCCAAAGTGTCAACCATGACCCAAGCTAGATGCACTCTAGCAAAATCTGGAGTGGTCAGACACCACCACTGAAAATACAAAGCCAAATGAAACCCAAGAGTAAAATTTTAAAATGAAAATTAAAAAAAAAATAAAAATAAAATTGAAAAAATTTTTTAAAAATTTAAATAAAAATAAACTTGAGAAATGGGGGAGGAGTAAGGGGGCTACAATCTCTCCATATAGACAAAGCAGGTTACTTTAGTTGTTCCTGGTTGTATTTTGGTCTGTGTGTTAGAGGACACTATGCCCCCAAATTACTAGGAAAGTAAAACTTGTATATATAAAAAGGTAAAATTGAGTAGAGTGAAACACAGGCTAAAATCGTAATCTATAAAAAATATAGATGTATAAAAATACAAGTTCAAAAAATGACCATGAAAAATGAGTTGGTATAATAGACATCTAGTTAAAATGAAGAGAAGGTATAAAGAAAAATACAGCAGAGGGAAAATGTCATGAGAAAGGAGAAAAAAAAAGAATTATATCTGAAAAATAAACCAGGCATTAGGCCACACCTGGAGTTCAATACACATTTTTCCCCTGGAGTTGGGATTTTACATTCTTATAGGATCCAAAGGATTGTCATATACCTGTTCTTCCAGCCTGTCTCCTGCCACACTGTTTCCAAGGTATCCCTGCCTGGGCAGAGAGGCCCCACCCCCTATAAGGGGGGTGGCCTCAATGGAAACCAGTCTTCTGTGCCTCTCTTGTTCCCTGGAGGCTTTATGCACCTCTTCAGGGGATCAGAGCAAAAATGGCCACAGCCAAACCTCTGGCCCAGAGCAGAAAACTCAGTTTGCCCTCTAATAAACTCTCCAGGACAAGCCGTCTCCACTTCTTCTTTTTTTTTTTTTTTTAATGTCAGTCACCATACAGTACATCATTAGTTTTTGATGCAGTGATCCAAGATTCATTGTTTGTGTATAACATCCAGTGCTCCATGCAATCTGTGCCCTCCTTAATACCCATCACTGGCCTCACCCATCCCTCTCCAAAGCCCTCAGTTTGATTCTTGGTGTCCGTAGTCTCTTATGGTTCATCTCCCCCTCTGATTTCACCCCCTTCATTTTCCCTTCCTTCTCCTAATGTCCTCCGTGCTATTCCTTATGTCCCACAAGTAAGTGAAACCATGCTTGTGCCTCTGAAAACTGCAGCCTCCCACACTACATGCCCACAGCTACTCTCTCAGAAGTGTTTGCAGGGTCCCAAGAGTATCTCTGCCCTTTGTGCTCCTAAAACCACAAGGGGCTGTAGGCTCATGTGTGTACCTGAAGTTCTGGAATCAGGTCTGGATTCTGCCCTAAAGCCCTTTCCCAACTACTACCATGCTGAGTTTTTGCCTAGTTGCAAGCACAGGTTCCAGATTTTTTCAGGCTTTTCAAGAAAAGAGCAGAAATCGACCCTCCCAGTTCAAGGTTTCTGGCGATCTGAGCTGCGAGTCCCTTCCTGGGCTTGCTGACTGTAACCTGTTTCCTGGCTCCAAGGCTTGGGCCCTCTACCATTTTGGGAATCTCCTTTTTCTCTGTGGCCCCTCATAACCTCAGACCACAATGTCCTACCTAGAATTCTGCCTTTTCATTTCCAAAGCCCCCTTCAGGGAGGGGTGTCCCTTTCTAGAGCAGGTTTCTAAGGGTCCCGGCATTAGATCACTTTCCAGGTGCCAGCTTATGGCAGCTCCCTCCCCTTCTGTTTGTCTTCTGATGTCTCTCCACAGATTCAGGACTCCACACATCCTACCTTGCCCAAATCAGTTGCTTTTCTGCTTGTAGAGATCCAGATATATATTCTTAACATCTCGGGCTGATTTCACAGGTGTTCAAAATGGTCTGATAGATATCCAGCTAAATTCAGGGGACCAGTTGAAATGGGGTCTACTCCTCTGCCATCTTGCTTCCTCCCTCTACATATTTTTGCTTTAATTATTCCCCTTGCTTCCCCCTCACCCCGTTCCCTATTTCCACATCACACAGATCAATATGGTTGCCAAAAGATGAATCCTACAAATAAAGCTGCTATTTAGCACAGGTCAGATAAAAGGTGTTGGTCGGCTAGTATCATGTAGCCAAAGGGAACTAAAGTCCAGTCTGACTTGGTTCAAGTGTGTGTGTTTCATCCTGGGCCCACCAAGGAGAAGTTGCCAAAGTGAGCTGTGGAGTAAGTAGGTGTTAGGACTACTTCACAGATCTATCCATCAATTCCATCTCTCCAAGCATGATATGAGGATCACCTGAGACCATGAAGCACTACAGTGTTAACCTGGTATAGTCTCTCTTTCCCTACCAAATCAATATGGAACCCTACTTTGTAGCACATAGTAATCCGTAAAGTCTGCCCCTGCACTAAACCATGAGACCTGCAGGCACTTGAACATTTGGAATGAATCTTCTTGAAGCAACAAGAAACCTTTTTGCCCCATTGTAACTCCAGGTTGAAGATAGATAAAGCTGATCCTCAAATCCAGAAGCTGCTGGAAGAAATTCAAGAACATAACCCACAACTGACCATTGAGAGTGATAATCAAGATCCAACCAATAACCGACCTTCTTCACATGACTTCATTTTCTGAATCCCATGGAGCTACTCATTCTCCAGTAAAGTTTGGGATCATAAGGGTAACGGTGAACTTCCTCTGAGCCCTCTCAGTGATATGACCACCAGATATGACCATAGCCTTGGTTGTGGCTTTTGGCTTCCATGAAACATACACAGATGGTTTACCCCTGTTATGGATAGAATGCCTACATCTTGAGTCTATCAAGAGAAATAAAGGTGTGAAAGCATTCGTGAAGGAGGTTGTTTATTAATGGATTCTGACCAAACCTAGAAGATCCTTTATTGGGGGAGAAACTAACCCAGAAAGAAAATGGGGACAGAAATGTTTGTGATCACATTGGTCTGTTCACCTTGCCAGTCACTGCCCAGTTCTGACATTCCTTTGCCTCCATGGATAGCTGCCTGGTAGGTCTTCCTTGTAGCATAGCTCTCCTACCAATTCTACAATATATTGTAGCATTTTTAAGTGCTTCAGGGAAGTCCTTAAATGATCATGTCCTTGCTTTGTTGAACGGATTCCAACCTTACAGAAAATATGACTTCATGGTATCTACTTCATAGTATGTTCTTCCCCGTAGAGGTCCTCTTATTTTCTTGTGACAGAATCCCAACAGTTCTTAAGGCAACAACTGTAAGAATCACTTTCTTTTTATTAAGGACTATTTTTAAATTTTTTCTTCCAATCATCCTACTTTTCCCTATTTCTTCACTGGGGTCCATTGGTTCATGATTCTCACCAAATACGCCACATATCCAGACATCCCATTCAAACCTCTGTTTAATGTGCTTGTGTGTCATCATCTCAGTGATGTCCCTGCATACAGTGTGGGCTCCTGCATTTTCCTACAAGTTTCCTTTTGTTTCTCTTGAGGTCTCTTGTTCAGCTGGATATAGGTCTTTCCTAGCATCTTCATTCTCAGGGCCTGAGGGGTGGTGGCTGCCTTCAGTGGGAGGGGGTGGGGTTGTTAAGAGAAGAAATAGAAGCACACAATTTTTTAAAACTAGGAAAGAATCTCAAGGTCTTCTACCAAGGATTTCTCCATCTCTGTGCTATTGACACTTGGGTCCAGATAATTCTTAAGTGTTTCTCAAGAGAACATACTCTTGAGAGAGACTGTCCTGTGCATTAATAGTGTTGGCATCTCCACCCTCTACCCACTAAGTAAGTATCAGTGCCTCCCTCCAGGCACTGATAAATATCCCTCGGGTGCAAAATGCCCCGAGGTTGCCCCCTTTAGGGAAGAAGAAATTGAGTAGCCTGCGTGCATCAATTTAGGGATGGAGAGTCTGGCCATTTCACCTGTGAGTTAGAGATTCTGTGAGTGTGGTTATTAACTATGGAACAAGATAGGAGGATGATATGGCTATAAATTGATGAAACCAAAGCCTTTGTCTGAGGAAATGGCATTTGGGATCAAGGAGTAGGAGAAGGGTGTCCTCAGGGTGAGGAGGTGTAGTGGGGAAAGCCCTGAGTACTCACACATTTAACCCAATATTTCTGGTTAGGAGAGAGGCTGGGCTGATAGGCTCAGGAAATAAGTATGAGTCTGAATTAACCAGCTAAACTATGGCTACCCAGAGAAAACACAGGGGCCAACAGGAAGCGTGGGTGAGTTTTATGCAGAGCATAGAATGGGGTCAGCTATGAGACTTGGTGATACAGAGGTCAATATGGAACATGAATTAGGGAAGATTGAGGAGGTCATTATGATGGTCCAGTTAGGGTGCTACAAGATCCACAATGTGCAAGATGTGAGTGAGGAGACACTGGCTTCCACTAGATATTTCCCATCCCAAATAAAAGGAGTCCTTGGATGAAAGCCAAATACACTGTCTCAACAGGTCCTTGATGGGACACCAAGGAGAGGCCCCAAGGTCCTCCTTCTCCATGGTCATAACCCCTGTCCTCCTGCTCCTACATTCCATACACTCCACACATGGTTTTACATCCCTTATCTCATAGCTACAACCAAAGGGTTGTAATTCGGGGCTCTAATTGTGGCACCCATGGTTATGGCCATCTGGTCGACCCCCATCCTGATGACTGTGTTGTCTCTGGGTCTGCGGGAGGGGTGGGAGTGGCCTGCAGATAGGTCTGACCCTGTATGGCAGGGGTTTCTTTCTGCTGTGCCAATCTTCTGCCAGAAGCCCCACCAGGAGTATTAAAATCACAACCCCAATGCATATCCGGACCAGATTGCCCTTCGTGTAGTGTTGCCTGGCAAGACCTGGAGGAATGAAGAGAGACAGGAGCAGGTGATGAAAGCCTATCTCCAGGACCCACTTCAAGACACATTTTGGGTTTCTCATACCCATATCCCTCACCTGAGAGCCTATTCTCTGCTACCTAGAATGTCAGTCTCCTTCCTAGAGGGTTCGTCCCCTCCTCACCAAGGGTCAGGGCAAGATAAGCCCAATTCTCTAGATATCATTTCTTCCATACACCCCTCTCATAGGCCTCTGATGCAACCCCTACAAACACACACACACACACACACACACACACACACACACACACACACTACCTGGCCATTCGGCTGATTACAGCAGAAAAGATTGTTATAAGGGATGGAAAGAGATGGAATTTACCTTTCCCTTATTCTTTAAAAATCTCAGCTTTCCCACCTGAACTTACTGCCCAATTCTGAGTTTCAAGTATAATATTTACCCTCCCCTTAACATTTTATAAACCAGGACCCAAGACCATAGAGCTGTGGCTTCCATACAGGGAAAGCAGTCAGCTTTAGGGGAAGGCACAGGGGTGAGAATGAAGAGGGTCCAGAGAGGACCACTTACTCACCAGTTGGAGACTCTGGCCTCTTTTCAGAGATGGTGATGGTCCCAGAAGACTCTGGGAATCAAAAAGAGAAAGTTTAAAGGGACAAGACCATCTCCCCTAGCCCTGTCCCTGCCCCTTTCCTGAATGCACACACTTTTGAGGCAGAATCCCATGACTATAAGAGCATGAACTACAGAGTTGGGCTATCTAAATTTATCTCAACCTTCCCACCTGAACTTGTTGCCCAATTCTGAGTTCCAAGTGCTGATATTTACCCTCCCCTTAATATTTTATAAACCAGGACCCAAAATCATAGAGCTATAGCTTCTGTACAGGGAAAGCAGCCAGCATTAGGGGTGGGAATGAAGAGGATCCAGAGAAGACCACTTACTCACCAGTTGGAGACTCTGGCCTCTTTGCAGAGACAGTTATAGTCCTAGAAGACTCTGGGAATCAAAAAGGAAAGTTTAAAGGGAAAAGACTATCTCCCTTAGCCCCGTTCCTGTCCCTTTCCTGAATGAATGCACTTCTGAGGCAGAATCCCATGACTATAGAAAGAGCATGAACTACAGAGTTGGGCTGTCTAAATTTATCTCAACCTTCTCACCTGACCTCATTGCCCAATTCTTGTTCCAAGTGCTGATATTTACCCTCCCCTTAATGTTTTATGAACCAGGACCCAAGACTAGAGCTGTAGCTTCTGTAGAAGGAAAGCAGTCAGCTTCAGGGGAAGCCACAGGGGTTGGAATGAAGAGGGTCCAGAGAAGACCACTTACTCACCATTTGGAGACTCTGGCCTCTTTGCAGAGATGGTGATAGTCCTAGAAGACTCTGGGAATCAAAAAGTAAAAGTTTAAAGAGATAAGACCATCTCCCCTAGCCCTGTTCCTGCTCCTTTCCTGAATGCATGGACTTTTGAGGCAGAATCCCATGACTATAAGAAGAACACTGGTGGCTCAGTGGGTTAAAGCCTCTGCCTTTGGCTCAGGTCATGATCCCAGGGTCCTGGGATCGAGTCCCGCATTGGGCTCTCTGCTCAGCAGGGAGCCTGCATCCCCCTCTCTCTCTGCCTTCCTCTTTGCCTACTTGTGATCTCTCTCTCTCTCTCTCTCTCTCTCTCTCTCTCTCTGTTAAATAAATAAAATCTTTTTTAAAAAGAAGAAGAACATGAACTACAGAGTCAGGCTGTCTAGATTTGAACCCCAGATCTATCACTAATTAGGTGTGGGGCCTCTGTCAATAGACTTTCATGGGCCAGTTTTCCCATCTGTCCAATGAAAATAATTATAATGCATCACAGGTTAATGTGAAATTTAAACAAATAACAGTAATAACAGCATAAGGCACACTGCTTGCATACGATAAGCACCCACACGCAGCAGCTCCAGACTCTCCAGGTGCTCAGCCATACACATCAGAAAGGTACGTGTTTTAAAAGACTGTGAAAATTGCTATAATACATAGTCCATAGGACAGAGGGAACTCTACAACCCAGCATCAGAAAAGGCTTTCTTGAGGGACTGAGGCCATGAGGAAAGGGAAGGAAAAGCAGACCAAGTGGCTTGGATGCAGAGTGAGGAGGAGATGCCAGGGACCCAGGAGCACGTCTTCTGACTGTGGGTGGCTGAGATTTGCATCAGGAATGAAAACAAGACTGGAGGGATCGACAGTGGCTGATCTAAGGGCATTGGATCCAAAAGTATTCAACGTCAAGCTGAGAATCCCAAGCTATAATCCTAAGAGTGATGGGGAACCCAGATGGATTTTGAACAGATGATGAAGAGTCTCCTCAGGGTCTTAGAAGGAACTTGCTGGCATCAGGAATCAGAGACCTAGAGTCCGGTGGACCCCAGATATCAGACCTGTACTCAGGGGATCTTTCAAGGTTTCTGTCTTGAGGGAAGTGGATAATTTTTCCGGGGAAAGAGAATTACAGCATGAGGATGGGACTGCAGTGATAAGAGGCAGTGAACAATAGGGGACTAAGGTTATACACATGGATTAGAGCAAAGTCAGAAGACAGTGTATAGGGATGCGTGATGGTCCTCCCATCAAAGCCTTGGCTCTGCCATCTTTGAAATGGCCACATTTCTGAGAATGCACATTTGTCCCCATGCTCAGAACCCACCTCTATCCCATCCTTGACCCTCAAACCAAGGACTTTCCTTGGAAGAGTCAAGTGATCTCCTGAAGGAGACATAAAGCCTATAGCCTACAGATGATGAGAGAAAACCCTAGCCTCATACTCTTTTCTGCTGGGTTCTGAGCTCTTGGTTACTCACTGATTGTAGAGCTTTTGTTGATGAGTGAGATGCTCAGTTTCCTGGAGGCTTCTGGGAATTCTAAGAAGAAAATAATAAGAAAGTGGATAAGGTCAGTCTTCCCAGTGAGTTCCTATTCTGCATACCCCTTCTGAGAAATCTAGGGTTCCTGGAACCCCTTTCTCTGACACACACTGCATAAAACTGAGGAGAGAAACATGCAGAGTTGCTGTAAGACATGTCTTCTGTACCTCAGTGGCTGAATAAGAAATGGATCCATTCATTCACTGATGGACCAACGTTATTTCCTCTTTGGGGCTACTGTGGATAATGTTGCTATGGACATTAATGTACCTGTTTTTGTATAAACATATTTTTTATTTGTTCATTTTGGGGGGAGCACATAGCTACAATGGAATAGCTGGGTCCTATGGCAATTTTATGATATGGTCACAGAATAATTCTTTTAAGGAAATGCTGAACCATTTTTCCACAGCAATGATCCCATGTTTCATCCACCAGCAATGCGTGAGGGCTCCAGTTTCTCCACATCCTCAACAACTGCTCTAGTTGTGCATTATTATTATTATTCATTACTGTTACTGCCATTCTGCTGGCTATGATGAATTTCATGGTATGTGCCTTATCTCAGCTTAAAAAGTAAGTAGTGGGCCAGTAGATGTGTGCAAGCTCAGTGCTTGGTAACCAGCCTCTGAACACAAGAGAATCCCCTCCCTACTAAGGCCATTTTCTTAACCAGGGACCTCCCTAGTTACATGGGCACCAAAACATTTCCTAAAACCCCTCAACCTATAAATATGTAGCTCCTATTAAGGGTGGGGACAATCTTGGTGGACCTCTCTGTGATGGAACCAGCTCATCAAAGCCTAGCTTATGCTCAGGAATCTGTAGTAAAGTGAGAGCTTAGATATTGTTTGCTCCATGTTATTTCTCTTCCTGTGAGCCTCATTAATAAATTGTTGTTTGAGGGGCACCTGGATGGCTCAGTCCATTAAGCATCCAACTCTTGGCTTCTGCTTAGGTGATGCTCTCAGGGTTCTGAGATGAAGCCCTACATGGGGCTCTGCACTGACCATGGTACTTGCTTAAGATATTCTCTCTCTCTCTCTCTCTCCCTGCCACTCCCCACCTCACATCTGCATGCTCTTGCTCTCTCTCTCTCAAAAAAAATAATAATAAATAAATTTTTATTTGAATTTAGATTAAACATGAGGAAGTATATGTCTACCATGGAATACTACGCAGCCATAAAAAGGAACACACTGTTGATAACACACAATAGCTTGGATGCATCTCAGGGGCATTGTGCTGAGTGAAAAAAGTCAATCCCAAAACATTCCATGATAGGTGAACCTTTCCATGTATATATAACATTGTCAAAATGACGAAATTCAATAGAACAAATTAGTACTTGCAGGGGGTAGGAATGGTGGGAGGGGAGAGGGTAGATATAATCATAAAGGGGTAGCCTGAGGGATATCTTTGTGGGGTTGGAAGAGTTCTGTATCTTGAGAGCCGTGGTGGTTACATGGATCTACACTTGTGATAAATTGTGATAAATCACCATAGAACTAAATACAAATACTGTGTCAATGTCAGGTTCCTGGTTTTATATTATACTATAATATATTATAATATATTATGCAAGATGTAGCCATTGGGGAAATCTAGGCAAAAGGTATACAGAATTCTTCTGTATTGCCTTTGCAACTTCTTGTGAACCTACCTCTCAAAATTAAAAGTTTTAAAATTCCAATCAGAAATACATGCACATGCACACGTGCACACATTCGCATGCATGCACACATACACACATGCGTGGTGCCTCATTTGGAAAGACAGCCTCCATACTGCCCTCCACCACACAGGTCAGCACATTCTTGTCTGACTTGGCTCTTTTCAACATGCTTCTGTTCCTCAGGGTTTGGGTCTAGCCTGCGACCCGGGAAGTGTTGGCGAGGCCACAGACTGACGCACAACTTCTTCAGGCACAGGCTGGCATGTGATACGCAAGAATCAAGTAAGATGCTTTGAAGATGGGAGAATGTGATGGCCCACACAAAATTTAGGGCAGTCCTTTTCAAAGTGACATCCCAGAGCAGCAGCCTCAGTGTCACCTGGAAACTTGTTAGAAAGGAACATAACTGGGGGCCTCTGGGTGGCTCGGTCAGTTAAGCATCTGCCTTCACCTCGGGTCATGATCTCAGGGTCCTGGGATCCAGCCCAGCATCAGGCTCCTTGCTCAGCGGGGAGTCTGTTTCTCCTTCTGCCTGCTGCTCCCCCTGCTTGTGCATGCTCCCTCTTATACTCTTTCTCTCTCAAATAAATAAAGTCTTTTCAACAACAAAAAATGAACATAACTGGACCCCACCCCAGACCTTCTGAATCAGGAACTGGTGAGATCCAGAAACCTGGATCACCTCCAGGTGATTCTCAGGCCCCCTAATGTTTGAGAACCACTGGCCCATGGAACTAGAGACTCAAAACTAGAATCCAGGAATCTACGATTTTTTTTTTAAGATTTTATTTATTTGACAGACAGATCAGAAGCAGGCAGAGAGAGAGAGGAGGAAGCAGGCTCCCTGCTGAGCAGAGAGCCCGATGTGGGGCTCGATCCCAGGACCCTGGGATCATGACCCAAGCCGAAGGCAGAGGCTTTAACCCACTGAGCCACCCAGGCGTCCCCAGGAATCTACGATTTTATAAGCCACTCGGATTATTCTTCTCCACATTAGACATTATAAATCATCCCCCTAAGGCTGGAGAGAAGTGGGGATATAGGGCAGCATAGTAATGTCTATGTAATATTATTATACCCACCTTCTTTACATGCACAAATAAGTGATTTTTTAAATAAATCAAATTTGTGAAAGAGACAAGGGAATTAAATAGAAAAATCTAGGTAAGGGGGAGAAAGAAAAGAAGGGGTCTGTGGGTCTATACCCCAGACACTGGGATAAATCCTGCAGAACTTACCTGTCACAGAGGAAGGTGGTTCTGTAGGTAACCAGGCTGGGGTCACAGAAATCCCTGGGAAATCAGAAAAAGAGAGAGTTCTGTGCTCTGTTCGCTATGGGTCCTGAGCAAACAAAAAAGCATTCTGTGACCCAGTTTCCTCACCTGGAAGTTGAATACAAAGAAGCTCACACCACTGGACGGTCCTGGGTATTAAATAGCACACCGAGCACATTCTGGGACTAATTAAAAATGACAGTCTCTGTAGCTGCCCTCCCTGCTCTTTGAACTTCACTTCTGTCCCTTTTTCTGGACCTCTGTGATGTGCACCTGACCCTGTCCCTACGAGCAAAACTGGCTCTTAAGTCCTGGAAAGCAGATGAGGAGGCAGAAGCCATGGGATACATGTAGGGAGAAAGGGTGACACCTATGTCACAGAACACAGACCCTTTCCAACCCCACCACCCTAGCTTTGTAGCTACATCAACATGCCAACCTCCTTTCACCCCAGGACATTTGCTCATACCATCCCACGTACCTGCAGTCCATCCCACTGCTCTTACCTGTTTACCTCTCACTCTGCCCTAAGAGCAAGGTCCAACATTGGTGGCTCAGAGAGGTGCTCCCAAACTGCCTCCCCTTCTAGGTTCTAACAGCACTGTGTACTTCTAATTCATCATACATGTCCCAGGGACAACGGTGCGGTGCTGGATACTCTCTAAGCCTGTTTGCTCTAATTACTATATGTACATGTCACGTGCGTGTGTGTGTGTGTGTGTGTGTGTAAATGTGTGTGTGTAAAGGAAAAGATACCATAGAGAGAGTTTCAAGTCCCCAGCAGAGCACAGCCACAGCAGAGACACTTTTGAAATACGTTCAATGGAAGAAGCAATAAATGAGCAGGGACCCAAAAAAAGACAAATCTATAAAGGCAGGAAGATTAGTGGCTTCCTTGGGCTGGAGGGAGGGGGAGGGAGGAGCTGCATGTGGACAGGAAGGATGAGATATGGTGGTGAAAATGTTCTAAAACTGGACTGTGGTGGTGACCACAGAACTCTAAATTTACGAAAAACCACGGCATTGTGCAACTCGTACGGGAGACCGTTAAGCTCCTATTACATGCCAGGAACTACTGTTTGTGCTGCGGATACAGCAGAAAAGAAAACAGACACAAATGTCTGTCTTTCTGGAGCTTGCCTTCCAGGATGCAGGGGGCAGGCACGTGACAAACACCATAAGTCAGAACAATGTATGCACAGGTGTGGACGCCGTGGAGAAAAATTGGGCAAAGAAGATGGCAGATAGCATCAGAGAGACAAGAATGGGACCTTTGATAGAAGGCTTGAAGGAAGCAGTGCATTGAGCCATGAGATCTGGACAAAGCATCCCAGCAGATGCAAGGTCCCTGGGGACATAGTGGGCCTGAGTATTCAAGGAAAAGCAAGACGGGATGTAGTCAGCAATATTGTAACCACTTTGTCTGGTCACAGGTGGTAACTAGACTTATCCGTGGTGACCATCTCATAGTGTATATAAATATCAAATCACCATAATCAGACAGGTAGAGAAGGGGCTTGGTGAGACGAGAGGAGGGAGTGCTATGGGCTTTGAGCAAAATCATCTGATTTTAACAACCTGCTCTAAAGGGGTTCCTTTTGCCATCGTTCTGCAAATATTCTAAAGGGCCAACGGTATACAGACTTGCAACCAGTAGATGCAAGTAAGTCCTGGAGATTAATGCATGGCATACCGTCGACCACACTATATTCCAGATTTGAGAGTTGCTGAGAGGCAAGATCTGTGATGTTCTCACCACACACACAAAAAAGCAATGGCAATTATGTAATTATGTGATGGGTTGGAGGTATTAGCTAATGCCCCAGGGGTAATATGTTGCAATGTATAAATGTATCAAATCCACATGTGCTACATCTTATACAATGCTATATGTCAATTATATCTCAATTAATTGATTTTTAAAAATTAAAGGGGACAGGGACGCCTGGGTGGCTCAGTTGGTTAAGCAGCTGCCTTCGGCTCAGGTCATGATCCCAGCGTCCTGGGATCGAGTCCTTGCTCGGCGGGGAGCCTGCTTCTCCCTCTGCCTCTGCCTGCCACTCTGTCTGCCTGTGCTCACTCTCTCTCTCTCTCTCTGACAAATAAATAAACATTAAAAAATCTTAAAAAAAAATTAAAGGGGACAAAGGTAGACACAGAGGGACCAGTATATGGAGCAACTCAGTTCTACATGCAGATGTGCTCCCTTGTCAGATTAGGGACAGGCTTCAGAAATGTGGTAGGAAGCACGAGTTGGGCAAAGACAGCAGGATTTACGAGAAAACGCCTCTGAGTATTGCAGCAGAAAAATGTGCCCTTTTTAAAGTTTCATGTTATTTTTAAATGTACATTATATGTACCATCTTTAATGCTCATTTTAAGTGCACAGTTCGATAGTATTAAGTGCATTCACATTGTTGTGCAAGAAATCTCATAACTTTCTCATCTGCAGACCTGGAATTCTGTGCCCATTAAACAATACTAACTCCGCTTTTTCCCCTCTGTCAGCCCTTGGTAATTCCCTTTCTACTCTCTGCCTGTATGGTTTGGATGGCTTTCAAATGCCTCCCATGAGTGGAAGCAGACGATATATGGCCTTTTGTGGCTGCTTTATTTCATGTAGTGTGATGTTCTCCAGGTTCATCTGTAGCACGTGGCAGGATTGCCTTCCTCTTTGGGGATGCATAATAGCCCGTTGTGTGTCTGCACCACAGTTTCTCTATGAACTGCGCAATCCTCTTTTGAAAGAGGCATGCTGTAAGAATGAAAGACCGATAGCGACTGCAATGCAAACACAACTCAAACACATGAGTCTGGGTGAGAGGAGCCAGTCACGAAAGACCCCGTGTTCTAGGATTCCATATGTATGCAGTTCCCTCAAAGAGGCAGACTGATAGAGATGGGAAGTTGTTCGTGGCTGAATGGAAAGTGACGCAAACAGGCACCAGAGGTCCTGCAGAGGTGATGGAGATGGGCCGACCGGGTTGCAGTGATGGTTGCACAACTCTGTGAACTCTATGGACACGTAAAGTGGGTAACCTTATAGGTCGAGAAACCATCCCTGAATAAAACAGGATGGAAGGCCATTTCTAGTGAATAATGACCTCACTAGCTAGATTTCAACAAAAATAAGTCTGAATACAAGTACATTTTCATTTTACCCTGTACTATATTAACCCACTGGAGACCAACAGGATAAGACTTTTCCCTTTGCTGGGAGATGGATAGGGTCATTAGTCTTTTGTATATTGGGGCATTTCATTTTTTTAATTTTACTTTATTTTTTCAGTCTTCCAAGATTCATAGTGTGTGCACCACAGCCAGTGCTCCATGCAATACATGCCATTTTGGGGTTTTGGGGTTTTTTTTTATTTTTTATTTTATTTTATTTTTTTGTCAGAGAGAGAGAGAGCGAGCACAGGCAGACAGAGAGGCAGGCAGAGGCAGAGGGAGAAGCAGGCTCCCTGCCGAGCAAGGAGCCCGATGTGGGACTCGATCCCAGGACGCTGGGATCATGACCTGAGCCAAAGGCAGCCGCTCAACCAACTGAGCCACCCAGGCGTCCCTCGATAATGGTTTTTAAATCACATCAGTTGCTGTAAAGGATTTAGCAGTGAGCATTGCGTGGAGAGGCCCCGTACTTAGACTATTGCAAATAAGAAAGACAGAGTGTGTGTGTAAAGAGAGTCAAAGTTTCCTTCCTATTATAGTGGCATTTTTCAAAGTAATTTCCATAAGTTCTTTGCTGCTGTGTGTTTGTTTGTTTCAAATCTAAACAAGACACAAGGCATTATCACTGGTATTAAGAATTATTTTTTCTTATTTCTTTTCTATTTCTATATGCTCTGCAGTAGATAAAATAACAGCCTCTCAAACATGCTCATGTCCCAATCCCCAGGCCCTGTGGATATGACGTCTTACATGGTAAATGGGAGGGTGTCGGGGTGGGTGCCTGGGTTTTCCAGATGGGCCCAGTGTCATCACAGGGTCCTTAAACATGGAAGTAGGAGGCAGGGAGACAGAGAGACTGATGGTGCTACCTTGCGGGCTTTTCTGATAAAGGAAGGGACCACGGGAGCCAAGGGGTGCAGGCACTTCTAAAATCTGGGGAAAGCACAGGAAAGATTCCCCCCTGGGCCCTCCAGAAGGAACGTAACCCAGCTGACACCTTTGTTTTGTCCCAGTGAGACCCATTTGGTACCCGACCTCCAGAAATGGAAGGTAATAATACATTTATGGTTTTTTAAGCCACTAGATTAGTGGTGATTTGTGACAACTAATATACCCTCCAAAGCTTCATGCCTCTCCTGGTCTCCTACCTCCTGCACACATGTTGGCCCTCCCCTGAAACTTCAGCAGAGTGTGCAAGAGCTGAAGAAGAAAGGCTAGGTCTGCAGGTCCCTCACCTGTGACCACAAGCTCCAGGGGGTCGCTGGGGGCCGACCACAGGTACGGCAGCTTGCTGGAAAAGCTGTAGCATCGGTAGGTCCCACTGTGGGCAGCAGTCACTGCGGTGATGGGGAAGTCAGCCCCGTACTGCTTCTCAGATCCCTTCTGGGGCCCAGCGTCCCCTTCCTTGTACAGAGCAAATTGGTCAAAACTGAACTGGCTTCGACACTGGAGAGTGACTTCCGCTCCTGGGGACACAGCTGGACTGGGCTGGGCGGAGAGCGAGGGCTTGTTGTGAAAAACTCCTGGGAGAAAAGAGAGCTCTGGTGTTAAAGACCGTGGCCAGCATGTTGTCCATGGTGGTGGGCAGGTCCCCCCACCTCCTAAGAGCTAGGGAACTTTCCAGGTATATCCATCCTTAGAGAACCCACTCGCCCTGCCCCCAGCTCACACAAGGGTGAAGGGAGCATAACCAGGATCCTATCACTGGGCCCAGGCTCAAATCCTTGTTCTGTCCCTTAGAGAATGTGTGATCCTGGAGAGAAATCTACCCTTCTTTTTTTTTTTAAGATTTTTTATTTATTTGTCAGATAGAGAGCGCAGGAGTGAGCACAGGCAGACAGAGAGGCAGGCAGAGGCAGAGGGAGAAGCAGGCTCCCTGCTGAGCAAGGAGCCTGATGTGGGACTCGATCCCAGGACGCTGGGATCATGACCTGAGCCGAAGGCAGCTGCTTAACCAACTGAGCCACCCAGGCGTCCCAGAAATCTACCCTTCTAACTGTGCCTCAGTGTTCTTTACTGTAAAAATGAATCATTGAACACTACATCAAAAACTAATGATGCTCCAATTGACTTATTTCGCTAAGCATAATACCCTCTAGTTCCATCCACATCATCGCGAACTATCACATGATCTCCCCGATATGAGGAAGTGGAGATGCAACGGGGGTGGGGGATAAGGGGGTAGGAAAAGAATAAATGAAACAAGATGGGATCAGGAGGGAGACAAACCAAAAGAGACTCTTAATGTCATAAAACAAACGGAGGGAGATGGTGGGGAGGGGTGTTGGGGGAGGGTGGTGGGGTTACATTATATGTTTATATAAAAATAAAAAATAAGAAAAACTAATGATGGGGGCACCTGGGTGGCTCAGTGGGTTAAACCACTGCTTTCGGCTCAGGTCATGATCTCAGGGTCCTAGGATCAAGACCCGCGTTGGGCTCTCTGCTCAGCGGGGAGCCTGCTGCCCCCTCTCTCCTCTCTGCCTCTTTGTGATCTCTCTCTCAAATAAATAAAATCTTTAAAAAAAAAAAAGAAAAACTAATGATGCACTACATGTTGGTTAATTGAATTAAATTTAGAAAAAGAAAATGGGAATGACTGAATGAAGCAATTTAGCATAGTTGACTAATACATAGGGAGCTCCCAAACTACGATGGTAGTAACAAAATAGCAAAGTGCTCTAATGCAGTTTTTTTAAAAGATTTTATTTTTTATTTATTTGACAGACAGATCACAAGTAGGCAGAGAGGCAGAGAGAGAGAGAAGAGGAAGCAGGCTCCTGCTGAGCAGAGAGAACCCGATGCAGGGCTCGATCCCAGGACCCTGGGATCATGTCCTGAGCCAAAGGCAGAGGCTTTAACCCACTGAGCCACCCAGGTGCCCTGTAATGCAGTTTTTAAACCAAAATGAATTCAAATAATTCATACTGAACAAAATAACTAAGATTTTAAACAAAACAGACTCTAACTGTGACTCATGGAGAGGCAAAAGTCTCAAAACAGTTTCATGCATTTTTATGGTTAATTCTTTCCACACTATTAACATAGTTGAAAAAAACTTAAAGACTTTAGGCTATTCAAATTCATAAATTATTTGAAGTTTAAATATTTCATTCATACAAAAAAAATTTTTTTAAAGAATTCATTATCCTTTTACTCTCCTGGCCTTAGGGAAACAAACTCATCAATGATATTTTCCAAATCTGTCCGGAAAATAACCACTTGAAAAATGCATTAGAAATAAAAGCACAAGCTGAGAATATTTTATTCCATCAAAAAATAAAAAAGAAGGCGTTGGAATGTGGCTAGAGCGTATACATGTTGCCTTCGGCATGGAGCTCAGGTACGGCTTGAAAGGGCCCGGCCTCGCTCTGTCTTGACTTAAAAGTGTGATACTTGGTTCAAATGTTTCACATCAAAATAAACTGAACATTCAAAAAAAAAAAGTGTGATACTTGGTTCAGCGTGGGTGTTTTTGCATTGATTCTGATTGTTTTAGAAAGATCCTGCATTGGAGTTCCTGGGTGGCTCAGTTGGTTAAGCGTCTGCCTTCAGCTCAGGTCATGATCCCAGGGTCCTGGGATCCAGGCCCGCATCAGGCTCCCTGCTTAGCGGGAAACCTGCTTCTCCCTCTCCCTCTAAGCCTGCTTGCATTCCATCTCTTGCTGTGTTTCTGTCAAATAAATAAATAAAATCCTAAAAGGAAGGAAGGAAGGAAGGAAAGAAGGAAGGGAGGGAGGGAAGGGAGAACAGGAGGCAGGAAAGAAGGAAAGGAAAGAAAAGAAAGAAGGAAGGAAGGAAGGAAAGAAAGAGAGAGAGAGAGAGAGAGAAGATGAAGAAATGCAGGCAGGAAGGATGGAATTGCACTGACCTATCACTTACATGGCTCACCGCACCTCCCCCAGGTACCTGTAGCGACCAGCTCCAGCCGGTCGCTGGGGGGAGACCAGAGGCTCCCGTTCTGGTAGGTGCAGCGGTAGCACCCTGCGAAACGCTCCTCCATGGCCGGGATGAAGAGGACGGGCTGGTCCTGGTAGTTGTCGGATCTCAGCTTCTCCAGGCGGTACAGGTCCACGTCTGGAGGCCCCTGGCAGCGGATGGTCACCGGTGTACTCAGCGGCACTAGGGAGCTAGGCAGGGCCTGGAGGGAGGGCTTGGGCAGCGGGCCTGGAGGGAAGTGGAGCCTGGTGGAGGGCCGCTTTCAAACAGACCCTCCCCCCGGGGGACCCCACTCCTCCCGCCCTGCCAGGCCTTGTGCAGCGGAGCCCAGAGGAGGGACCTGGGACTCCGGGGGGGGAAGGACTCACCGCGCTGAGCTGCCACCACCTGCCTCAGACACAGCCCTGAGCAGAGAAGAAAACCACCAAAGGCTAGGACCTCCTGAGCCCACACTTGTCAATGCAAGGCGGGTGACGAGACATCTGCAGGCAGTAACTTTCTCTCGTCATCATTTTTCTTAGGACACACACTCACATAATTGAAGCACCAGAAGCAGCCAGCCACAGAAGGCTGCATATTGTACGATTCTATTTATCTGAACCCTGCTCACGAGGTCAGTCTGCCTGCACCCAGAGAGATTAGTGCTTGCCGGGGGCTGGGGAAGGAGGATGGAGAGCTGATTGTCAGGGGTACGGTTTCTTTCTGGAGTGGCGACAGTGTCCTGGGACAAAGCAGAGGGGATGGCTGTGTGCCTTGTGAATGTGCGGTCATGAATGATAAATTTTATGCTAAGTTTATTATTTTACCACAGTTTTTAAAAAGACAGCAGCATTCTTCAAAATGCTGGAGAAAACAATCCTAAAATTTGTATGGAACCAGAAGAGATCCCAAATCACCAAGGAAATGTTGAAAAAGAGAAACAAGGCTGGGGACATCACATTGTCTGATTTCAAGCTTTACTCCAAAGCTGTGATCACCAAGACAGCATGGTTCTGGCACAAAAACAGACACACAGACCAGTGGAACAGAGGAGAGAGCCCAGATATGGACCCTCAGCTCAATGGTCAAATAATGTTCGACAAAGCAGGAAAGAATGTCCAATGGAAAAAAGACAGTCTCTTCAATAAATGGTGCTGGGGAAATTGGACAGCCATATACAGAAGAATGAAACCCCACCATTCTCTTACACCATATGCAACGATAAACTCGAAATGGATGAAAGGCTTCAGTGTGAGACAGGAATCCATTGGGGCACCTGGGTGGCTCAGTCATTAAGCATCTGCCTTCAGCTCAGGTCATGATCCTGGGATCCAGGATCCTGGGATCGAGTCCCACATCAGGCTTCCTGCTCAGTGGGGAGTCTGCTTCTCTCTCTCCCTCTGCTGTTCGCACTGCTTCTGTGCTCCTACTCATGATCTCTCTCTCTCAAATAGATAGATAGATAGATAGATATCTTTTAAAAAAAAAGAATCCATCAAAATCCTAGAGGAGAACATAGGCAGTAACTTCTTCAACATCAGCCACAGCAACTTCTTTCAAGACATGTCTCCAAAGGCAAAGGAAACAAAAGCGAAAATGAACTTTTGGGACTTCATCAAGATCAAAAGCCTCTGCACAGCAAAAGAAACAGTCAACAAAACAAAGAGGCAACCCATGGAATGGGAGAAGATATTCACAAATGACACTACAGACAAAGGGCTGATATCTGAGACCTATAAAGAACTCTTCAAACTCCACACCCAAAAACAGATAACCAAGTCAAAAAATGGGAAGAATTCACGAA
The DNA here is from genome assembly GCA_003697995.1 of Taxidea taxus jeffersonii. NCBI lineage: Eukaryota > Metazoa > Chordata > Mammalia > Carnivora > Mustelidae > Taxidea > Taxidea taxus. Next base: position 35,587 of record ML109852.1, on the reverse strand, counting down.
CAGACACATGAAAAAATGTTCATCATCACCAGCCATCAGGGAGATGCAAATCAAAACCACCAGTTAGAATGGCCAAAATGACCAGGACAGGAAACAACGTGTGTTGGAGAGGATGTGGAGAAAGGGGAACCCTCTTACACTGTTGGTGGGAATGCAAGTTGGTGCAGCCATGTTGGAAAACAGTGTAGAGATTCCTTAAGAAATTAAAAATAGATTATTTGACCATAGAGTTGAGGGTCCATATCTGGGCTCTCTCGTCTGTTCCGCTGGTCTGTGTGTCTGGTTTTGTGCCAGAACCATGCTGTCTTGGTGATCACAGCTTTGTGCCTGATCTCATCTGTAGTGAAGCTTGAAATCAGGTAATGTGATGCCGCCAGTTTTGTTTTTCTTTTCCAGCATTTCCGTAGCAATTCGGGGTCTCTTCTGATTCCATACAAATTTTAGGATTATTTGCTCCAGCTCTTTGAAAAATACTGGTGGAATTTTGATTGGAATGGCATTAAAAGTATAGATTGCTCTAGGCAGTATAGACATTTTAACAGTGTTTATTCTTCCAATCCAAGAGCATGGAATGGTCTTCCATCTTTTTGTGTCTCCTTTGATTTCTTTCATGAGTGTTCTGTAGTTCCTCGAGTACAGATCCTTTACCTCTTTGGTTAGGTTTATCCCCAGGTATCTTATGGTTCTTGGTGTTATAGTAAATGGAATCGATTCTCTAATTTCCCTTTCTGTGTTTTCATTGTTAGTGTATAAGAAAACAACTGATTTCTGTACATTGACTTTGTATCCTGCCACATTACTGAATTGCTGTATGAGTTCTAGTAATTTAGGGGTGGAGTCTTTTGGGTTTTCCACATAAAATATGGACAGAGTTTGACTTCTTCTTTGCCAATTTGGATACCTATTATTTCTCCTTGTTGTCTGATTGCTGTTGCTAGGACTTCAACATGGACGGGACTGGAGGAGATTATGCTCAGTGAAATAAGTCAAGCAGAGAGAGTCAATGACCATATGGTTTCACTTATTTGTGGAGCATAAGAAATAAATGGAGGACATGGGGAGATGGAGAGGAGAAGGGAGTTGGGGGAAATTGGAGGAGAGTTGAGAGATGATGGACTCTGAAAAACATTCTGAGGGTTTTGAAGGGGCGGAGGTGGGAATTTGGGTGAGCCTGGTGGTGGGTACGTATTGCATGGAGCACTGAGTGTGGTGCATAAACAATGAATCTTGGAACAATGAAAATATAAAATAAAATTTTTTAAAATGAGATTAAAAAAAAAAACATACACTTAGAGGCACCTGGGTGGCCTGCAGCTCGGGTCATGGTCCCAGGGTCCTGGGATCAAGCCCCACATCAGGCTCTCTGCTCAGCAGGAACCCTGCTTCTCCCTCTCCCTCACCCCCACCTGTGTTCCCTCTCTCGCTATGTCTCTGTCAAATAAATAAATAAATAAAATTTAAGAAAAATACATACTTAAAAAGAAACTAATGATGTGCTAAAACTAATGATGGGGACTAACATAACACACACACACCCAAACAAGCAAAGCCATCCAGGAATTCCTTACCCCCCTCCCCATGCACACACTTTGGACAACTGTAAAGAGAATTATCTCCTCTCTGAAAAGGGGGCTGTGTCCAGGATGTAGTCTCTTTTTTATCCTAGCTTTGTCAATATATAATTGATGCACAATGTTGTGTAAATTTAAGGTGTGTGTGTTGATTTGGTATTTATATATCACAAAATGATTTCTGTCACAGCATTAGCTAATATTAACCAGTTGTTATTGCATAATTAGCTAACACCTCATCCTGTCACATGATTACCATTTCTTTTTTTGTGGTGTGAACATTTAGGATATTTTGCAGGAAGGTGTTATTGGCTATAATCCCCATGCTGTAGAGGGCGCCTGGGTGGCTCAGTGGGTTAAGCATCTGCCTTCAGCTCAAGTCATGATCCTGGGGTCCTGGGATTGAGCCCCAAGTTGGGCTCCTTGCTCAGTGAGGGGCCTGCTTCTCCCTCTGCCTGATGCTCCCCCATTCTCTCTCTCTCTCTCTCTCTCTCTCTCACTCAAATAAATAAAATCTTTTTTTAAAAGATTTTATTTACTTATTTGTTAGAGAGAGAGCGAGCACAGGCAGACAGAGAGGCAGGCAGAGGCAGAGGGAGGAGCAGGCTCCCTGCCGAGCAAGGAGCCCGATGTGGGACTTGATCCCAGGACGCTGGGATCATGACCTGAGCCGAAGGCAGCTACTTAACCAACTGAGCCACCCAGGCATCCCAAATAAAATCTTTTTAAAAAGAGATCTCCATGCTGTACATAAGACCTAGATGGGATCTGTTACATTATATCATATCTAGAGATCACCAGCTGTGTTGTTAATCATGGATTTCCCACTGTTTTAACTTTTTTGTCTAAATCAATATTCTGGGGCACCTGGGTGGCTCAGTAGATTAAGCGACTGCCTTCAGCTCAGGTCATGGTCCCCAGGTCCCAGGATCAAGTCCCACATCGGGCTCCCTGCTCAGCGGGGAGTCTGCTTCTCCCTCTGACCCTCCCCACCTTCTCATGCTCTCTCTCTCTCTCTCAAATAAATAAATAGATAAAATCTTTACAAAAAAAAATGCTTTCTCTTATAAATAAGTCAATCGGAGAAAGACAACTATCACATGATCTCCCTGATATGAGGAAGTGGAGATGCAACAGGGGTGGGGGTTAAGGTGGTAGGAAAAGAAAAAATGGAACAAGATGGGATCGGGAGGGAGACAAACCAAAAGAGACTCTTAATGTCATAAAACAAACT
>ML109852.1:0-32682 GCA_003697995.1 Taxidea taxus jeffersonii | reverse complement strand
GTGGGGTTACATTATATGTTTAAATAAAAAAGCTTAAAGAAAAAAAATTAAAAAATAAAATTAAAATTTTTAAAAAAGTAAACCAATATTCTGTAATTACATTATTATGACTGTGCAAACATTATTCACACCTGAGGAGTGTAGTATTACCTGTATATTTTTCCTATTTATTGTCCCTAGAATCAGTATTTGTCTGGTTTAGTGACATCCACATAGTTTTCCTTGACCATGTGTCTAATTCTTTCCACAGTTCCGAATAGCCTTCCCATGTAATCTTACACACCTATCAAACTGCATAATCGATAAATTCCATCTTCTCCCTTGGAGGTGACTTTCCCCCATTTTGCCTTCTACCTTCTCTAGGTTGAACAACTGCCTTTTTTCTCTCAGGCTGGCTTTTTTTCTTTTAACTTTTTGCCAGGTTGGTAGCATTACCTGTTTTAGTCTCGCTAGGGTTGTCAGATTTAGGAAATAAAAACACAAGAATCCCACTTAAATATAAATTTCAGATAATCGATGAAATTTTGTTTGCATAGTATGACCCATGAGATTTAATGGGATATACTAAGTTTACAAAGTTATTTCTTGTTTATGTGAAATTAGATTTCACTGAGCATGCTGTATGCTACCCGGTAACCCTTATCCTTACCCGCACGCACACATGCTCACGTGTGCGCTTCCTGTCTCCATGATAAACGTAAAGAAACTGAACAAAGAGGCTAAGCAGTTTCTTTCAGTTCACACAGCTGGGACGGGGCTGAACCTGGATCATTGCTGACTCACACTTGTCTCCAGACCCCCCGAACCTCTTGTCCACACCAGGTTCTGCTCCCTGTACCCAAGCTCGACCCACATCTTTGTCCATTTCTCAACACAATCCCTCCTTGGTCCTCTCACGGGTTTCCATCCAGCCTTCTAACGTGACTGGACATACTCCCCGTGCCCTTCTGAGCACTTCCTGCATGGACTCCGAATCACCCCAGCCCTACTGCGTAGGGACCATTATTAGCCCCTTTTATAGATCAGACTATGGAAACAGTATTGTCTCCCGTCCTGCAGCTGGCAAGACGTACATTTAAACACCAGCAGCATCCTTTGGTCATACAGAATGTGAAACTGGCACTAAACTCTTGAGTTTATTTGAGCCCTAGATGCGTGACCTTGAACAGGTTCCTTAATCCTGGGCCTCAGCTTCCTCATCTGTGAAATGGGAACATGAATAGGGCCTCATCAGGCCATTCTGGGAATTTAGTGTCTGCTAAAAATCATGGAGTGGGCTCAAGCCCACAGGACATGCCAACGACTGAGTGTTAATGAATGACTGACGGGCGGTCTGTGCTCATGGTGTGTTTCCTTATCCCCACAGCACAGCTGTTCCTTCCTGCTTGGCCCCTTGAGCCTCTGTCCTTTTAGCAATAAGGCTCTTCTGAATAAATGAGGGACCTGGGCACATGACCGGCCTCACGGGGACAGGCAGTAAGCACACAGGATCCTACCACCAACCCCACTAGGAGAGACTCTTCCCGCAGACTTGCTGGGGTGCTGTTGACAAAGAGAAGCCATATATCCAGGGTGAGCTGCGTTGTGATCTGACGGACACGCACACTGTCCGGTGATCAGCACAATCGAGCTAATTAACCTGTCCACTGCCTCACATAGGTTGTTTTGATTTCTAATGTTTATTGTTTGTTTTTATTTATTTTTTATTGTGTTATGTTAGTCATACAGTACGTCATTAGCTTTTGATGCAGCGTTCCATGATTCGTTGTCTGCGTCTAACACCCAGGGCTCCCTGCAGTCCGTGCCCTCCTGGATACCCCCCACCGGGCTCACATCGGTTGCTTCGATTTTTGGTTTGGTTTGGTGAAAATGCATAAGACCCACTCTGTCAGCCAATTTCTATAGTATTGTTGCCTTAATCACTGTTCTATGCATTAGGTCCCCAGAGCTTCCTCATCTTATAAGTAGAAGCTGGTTCTCTGTCCCCCTACATCCCTGTTTCCCACCTGCAGCTCCCCCAGATGCTGGCAACCACCAGTCCACTCTCTGCCTTAATGAGTCCAACCTTTCTAGAGTCCACATGTGAGTGAGATTGTGTGGTATTTTCTTTTTGCGTCTGGCTTATTCCACTTGGCCTCAGGGCCCCCCGAATTGTTGCAAAATGCAGGATTATTTGTTCCTGTGCCGTGATCCCTAATCTAGTCCTGATATCACCAAGTCCACATGAAAAATGTAAATGAATGAATGAATGGATGGATGGATGGATAGATAGATAGATAGAAGTAGATAAAATTTAAAGACTGGTATACAGAGACAAATTTTCAGCCAAAACTGGAAGACCTGTTTATTTCCTGACCCACCCAGCAAGAGACGGGAATGAAGTAACAGACAGGCACTACCTCCCTGGGTTCCCGTTTTCCCAACCAACCAATGAAGGAGCCCTCACAGGTCACCCATTGCCCTGAAATTCTTTTCCGATGCAATTTTTTTTTAACATTCTTAGTCTCATAGCCCACTGCCTATCCCTCAGCATTTCCCAGATCAACCCTCCAGACTCACCAAGACAGAGAAGGGCAGACAGGGGTGCAGCCATGGTCCTTCAGCCTGTCCAGAGCTATGTAGCCCGGGAGGGAAGCTGCAGGGGCTGCAGCAGAGACACAGGATGTGATGAGGATACAGAAGCCTCTCCTCTCTTCCCTCATCAGCCTGGCTTTTCCCACATGAGGGTCATCAAGCTGGAGCCATCCCCTCAGTAGAATGACTTGCACACAAGCTCACAGAAGCTCCTTTATCTTCTGTCACCAGCCCAAGCCGACCAGGCACTGAGATGGACTATTATCTGATGGGTGACATTTAAGATTATATCTGCTTGTAAGAAACACTCATGGACGACCGGCAGGACCCAAAGCCTGGAGAGGCGAAGAGCTTGGCATTTTCATGTAAGTGGGAAGCGGTTAGTGTGGCTGGAATCAAGGAGCATAAAGCTGAGACTGAAGAGATGTTAGGGGTCAGATCAGGGTGTCCCAACCTTGGCTCTGTTGACATCTGGAACCAGGCGACTGCTGGAGTGGGAGCAGGCTGTCTTGTGCTTCTGGGAGGCTCATGGCCAGTCGAGAACCACTGGGCTGGATCACTCAGGAGGCTCTGAGACCGAGATACACTGGGGGTGCAAATATTGAAATATCTCTTTGCAGTCCTACTTACTCACTTTTCAGGCACTATTTTGTTTGACCCTCACCCAAGACTGAGAAACAGGTGCAGCAGCTTTAGTCCCATTCAAATGGGAGACCTTGAACATGGAAGAAAATGTATTTTTCTAATTGGAGCATGGGTGCTGGGAGCTGAGTAATCGACTCCTGGCTTCGCAAATGCACACCTGCATCTAGGCCATCCCTCTCTTCCGTGATTTGCCTCTGCCCTGTGGTTCTCAGTTAGATTCTCCACCTCCAAGGAGCGGCTCCGAGATAGTCCATGCAAATTCATTCATCTCTGCAAAACTTTATTTTGTATCTTGCAAACTGTATATCGTGTTGGAAATTGTTTAATGCTGTGGAAGTCATTCCTTTTTCCATTGCACGCTCAGCGTCTCTGGACCATTCATATGTCTACAGGACAGTTGCTTGCTTCAACACGTTAATCTTCCCACGGTCCCAATAATGGACAGCCCAATTATGCCCAAATATCTCCACTATAAACAATACTGAGCTAAATATCACCCTACAGGTAACCTTCTGGGCATATGTGAGAATCTCTATTTTTTTTATTTTTTACTAACACATAATGTTTCATTTGTTTCAGGGGTACAGGTCTGTGAACCATCAGTCTTGCACTCACCATAGCACACGCCCTCCCCGCCACCCGGCCACCCCATCCCTCCCACCCCACTCCACTCCAGCAACCCTCAGTTTGTTTCCTGAGGTTAAGAGTCTCTTATGGTTCGTCTCCGTCTCTGGTTTCATCTTGTTTCATTTTTCTCTCCCTTCCCCTATGATCCCCTGTCTTGTTTCTCAAACTCCTCATATTTTTAAGATCATATAATTGTCTTTCTCTGATTGATTTATTTCACTTAACATAATAGCCTCTAGTTCCATCCATGTTGTAGCAAATGGCAAAATTTGGGGGTTTTTTATGGCTGCGTAATATTCCATTATATATATATAGAGAGAGAGAGAGAGATCTCACGTCTTCTTTATCCATTCATCTGTTGATGGCCATCTGGGCTCTTTCCATCATTCGGCTATTGTGGACATTGCTGCTATAAACATTGGGGTGCACATGCCCCTTCGGATCACTACGTCTGTATCTTTGGGGTAAACACCCAGTAGTGCAATTGCTGGGTCATAGGGTAGCTCTGTTTTCAACTTCTTGAGGAAACTGCATAAGGGAGAATATCTTTAAAATATGTGTCCGCTGGCATTACACACAAACAATGGATATGGAATGCTACATCAGAAACTAATGATGCACTGTGCGGTGACTAACGTAACATAATAAAAAAAAAAAAGGCATCCAACAAGAAATTGCCAGATCTTGAGTTAGGTGTGTCTTCAGTTTGCTCACTGCCAAATGGCACTCCATGTTCGCTGTACCCATTCCTTCTCCTGCAGCAGGGCAAGAGGGTCCCCAGACCTCCCCACACACCCAAAACCCAGGGCTCCCCCGCGTCCTAGTCTTTGGCAGATGGCGCACCTGTTTGCCAGGGCTGCCGCAGTATCACTGACTCAGCAGCTTACACAGCAGAAGTTGATTGACTAGGAGGGCATGACTAAGAGAGCATCTGTGGGAGGGCAGGAGAGAGGATGTAGTTAAGGAAAGACTCACCTGCATGTCCATCTGTCTGTCCTTCTCAGGCTGGATGTCCTCCAAGACATCACCTCCAAGGAAGAATGTGGGGTTAAGCCTCCAGAGAGAACCTGCAGATTATCGAGTCCTGTAATCAACATTTCAGGGATGGCTAACTGAAATAGGGAAGGGCAATGGCACCACATCCAGTAGGACGTTCCCCCACCTTTTCTGCTTCTTCCAGGATGCCTTCTATCTTCCCTGAAAACATCCTTCCTCCCACCCTAGCTGCCCCTCCTTCTCATTCCCCCTTACATTGATTTTCTTCCTGGAAGTCCATGACTGGGCTGGAGCTGAGAGAAAGGAGAAGGAAGCATTAGGGCAGGTCTGAAAAATAAGACAGGTTTCCTGTGAAGGGAGTCCAAATTTTCCTACCCCTTACACTTCATTTAGTTCTTGGTCTCACCATCAATATTCCCCGTGGAGAGTCAGCAGTCACCCTTCCACCTTCAGGACATACCATGTTTGACCCAATGCCAGCATCAAAAAAGGAGGAAGAGGAGGGAGAGGAGAAGTAAGACAACAATGGCCAAGATCCCGATCACCATGGGAAGGCATCCATTTTCAGGAGCAGGTAGGTCTAGGAATTAGTAAACAGTAAAGATCTATCACTGAGCTCTTGTTGGATTAATTTACCCATTCAATAAACATTTCTTGTATGCCTTCCCTACATGAAACAAGTTATTGGATGTTTGGGAAACCATAGTAAACATACCCAACAACAGAATCTATGCCTGGGAACCAACACAGAGAAGTAGTGTTACACACAGAGATAAACTCTAGGATAAAACCATTTACACTGCATTATAAGAAAAGGTTTCTTTAGGGGATGAGTCCTGAAAGATAAGAAACATCCAGATCTCTGAGGTGCAAGGAGAACTGTCTCCAGGCAGAGGGAACAACATAACCAAACTCAGAGGTGAGAAAGAGTCATGCGTGACCCACACATAGAAAAGATAAATGGTGCCTGATGGGAAGAGTGGGTCCTGATGGAGGTGTAAATGTCAGGAGAGGTCAGCAAAAGCCCAAAACTATTTAAAAGAGAGTCTGGATTTAAGTCTAAATACAATAATGAACCACAAAGGGATTGACAAAAATATTGGATTTCATATATATATATATATAAAATTTTCAATTATGTACATATTATTTTATATATTTTTCAATGTATATATAAATAATGTATATTTATGCATTATTTGTATATTATATAATAGTGTATATTATTTATATATAATGTATATACGTTATATACATATGTGTACATATACATATACAATGTATAAATATATATAAATAATTTTCAATGATTCATGATTTTAGAGGCCAAGTGGACAGAGAAGGCATCAGGAAACGTGCTGCAGGGTGTGGCTGTGTCCTAACAATGTGGTCGTGGTGGAAGGAGGAAATGAACTTGAGCTTTTGAGGATAGAAACAATGAGATTGGAGACTGGGTGATGGAGTATGTAGGCATTGGGAGCAGAAGAGGAACATCAAATACCATTCTCATTCTGGTCATTGGAGAGAACGGATGGCACCTACTGAGATGGGAAGATAAGTATAAGGGGGAGGTTTTGAGATCTGTCACCTAAGATCCCTGCTGAGATGTTTATTCAGTGTCTGAGTGGATGGTATTTTGATCAGAGTGGCATTGAAAATATAGACCGCTCCGGGCAGCGTAGACATTTTAACAATGTTTATTCTTCCAATCCATGAGCATGGAATGTTTTTCCATCTTTTTGTGTCTTCTTCAGTTTCTTTCATGAGTGTTCTGTAGTTCCTCGAGTACAGATCCTTTACCTCTTTGGTTAGGTTTATTCCCAGTTATGGTTCTTGGTGCTATAGTAAATGGAATCGATTCTCTAATTTCCCTTTCTGTGTTTTCATTGTTAGTGTATAAGAAAGCAACTGATTTCTGTACATTGACTTTGTATCCTGCCACATTACTGAATTGCTGTATGAGTTCTAGTAATTTAGGAGTGGAGTCTTTTGTGTTTTCCACATAGAGTATCATGTCATCTGCAAAGAGAGAGAGAGTTTGACTTCTTTGCCAGTTGAAATACTTTTATTTCTCTTGTTGTCTGATTGCTGTTGCTAGGACTTCCAGGTACTATGTTGAACAAGAGTGGTGAGAGTGGGCATCCTTGTCGTGTTCCTGATCTCAGTGAGAAGACTCTCAGGTTTTCCCCATGGAGAATGATATTCGCTGTGGGTTTTTCATAGATGGATTTTATGAAGTTGAGGAATGTTCCCTCTATCCCTATACTCTGAAGAGTTTTCATCAGGCATGGATGCTGTATTTTGTCAAATGCTTTTTCTGCATCAGTTGGGAGGACCATGCGGTTCTTCTCTCTTCTCTTATTGATCTGTTCTATCACATTGATTGATTTGCGAAAGTTGAACCACCCTTGCAACCCAGGGATGAATCCCACCTGGTCATGGTGGATAATCCTTTTAATGTACTGTTGGACCCTATTGGCTCAGGTCTTGTTGAGAATCTTGGCATCCATATTCATTAGGGATATTGGTCTGAAATTCTCCTTTTTGATGGCATCTTTGCCTGGTTTGGGGATCAGGGTAATGCTGGCTTCATAGAAAGAGACTGGAAGTTTTCCTTCTGTTTCTATTTTTTTAAAGATTTTATTTATTTATTTGACAGACAGAGATCACAAGTAGGCAGAGAGGCAGGCAGAGAGAGAGGAGGAAGCAGGCTCCCCGCCGAGCAGAGAGCCCGATGTGGGGCTCGATCCCAGGACCCTGGGATCATGACCTGAGCCGAAGGCAGAGGCTTTAACCCACTGAGCCACACAGGCGCCCCCGTTTCTATTTTTTTGAAACAACTTCCGTAAAATAGGTATTATTTCTTCTTTGAATGTTCGGTAGAATTCTTCAGGGAATCCATCAGGTCCTGGACTTTTGTTTTCTGGGAGGTTTTTGATCACTGCCTCAATCTCGTTACTGGTTATTGGTCTTTTCAGGTTGTCAATTTCTTCCTGTTTCAGTCTTGGTCGTATATAGTGTATTTCCAGGAATGCATCCATTTCATCTAGGTTTCTTAACTTACTGGCATATAGCTGTTAATAATTTCTGATTATTGTTTCTTTTTCCTTGGTGTTAGTCATGATCTCCCCCCTTTCATTCATAATTTTTTTAACTTTTATTTTTTAATTTATTTTATTTTATTTATTTTAATTTATTTTTTATTTAATATAAATTAAATATTTTAATTTATTAAAATTCTTTAATTTATTGTATTTATTTTTAAATTTAAAATATCTTATTTATTATTTAATTTATGTTCCAGAATTCATTGTAATTTTATTAATTTGTGTCCTTTCTCTTTCCTTTTGGGTAAGTCTAGGCAGTAATTTATCGATTTGATTAATTCTTTCAAAGGATCAGCTTCTATTTTCATTTATGCATTCTACTTTATTTCTGGTTTCTAATTCATTGATCACTGCTCTAATCTTAATTATTTCCTTCCTCGTGCATAGGTTAGTCTTAATCTGTTGTTGATTCTCCAGTTCTTTAAGGTATAAATATAGTTTGTGGGGCTCCTGGGTGGCTCAGCCAACTAAGAGACTTCCTTCAGCTCAGGTCATGATCTCTCGGGGTCCTGGGATCGAGTCCCACATCAGGCTCCCTGCCTCTCCCTCTGCCCCTCCCTTCCACAGCTGGTACACTCTCTCTCAAATAAACAAATACAGTCTTTAAAAATACATAGTTTGTGTTTTCAGGATTTTTCCATTTTTTGAGGGAGGCTTGGATGTCTATGTATTCCCCCCCTTGAGACCACCTTTGCTGTATCCCATAGGTTTTGGACTTAACTGTTTTTGTTCTCTTTGGTTTCCATGAATTGTTTAAGTTCTTCTTTGATCTCCTGGTTGACCCAAACGTTCTTGAGCAGGATGGTCTTTCGCTACCAAGTGCTGGAGTTTCTTCCAAACTTTTTCTTCTGATTGAACTCCAGTTTCAAAGCATTGTGGTCTGAGAATATGCAGGGAATAATTTCAGTCTTTTGGTATCAGTTGAGACCTGATTCGTGACCCCGTCAGTATATGATCTGTTCTGAAGAAAGTTCCATGTGCTCTGGAGAAGAATGAGTATTCTGTTGTTTTAGGGTGGAATGTTCTGCATATAACTATGAGGTCTTTCTGGTCCAGGGTATCATTCAAAGCTCTCATTTCTTTGTTGCTTTTCTGCTTAGATGCTCTGTCTATTTGCTGAGAGTGGCATGTTATGGTCTCCAACAATTAACATATTATTATCAATATGACTCTTTATTTTGGTTAACAGTTGGCTTACATAGTTGGCTGCTCCCATGTTGGGGGCACAGATATTTACAATTGTTAGATCTTTTTGTTGGATAGACCCTATGATATGTGTCCTTCTGTATCTCTGACTACAGTCTTTAGCTTAAAATCTAATTTGTCTGATATGAGAATTGCTACCCCAGCTTTGTTTTGAGGCCCGTTGTCATGAAAGATGGTTCTCCATCCCTTCACTTTAAGTCTAGACATATCTTTAGGCTCAAAATGAGTCCCTTGTAGACAGCATATGGATGGGTCCTGCTTTTTATCCAATCTGCAACCCTGGGCCATTTTATGGGAGCGTTTAGGCTGTTCATGTTAAGAGTGATTATTGAAAGATATGATTTTATTGTCATCATGTTGACTGTGAGGTCCTTGTTTCTATATATTGTCTCTGTAAATTTCTGTTCCATATCACCCTTGGGGTCTTTCTCCTTTTATAGAACCCCCCCTTAATATTTCTTGGAGGGATGGCTTGGTGATCACTTATTCTTTCAATTTCTGCCAGTCCTGGAAGCTCTTTATCTCTCCATCCATTCTGAATGGCAGCCTTGTCAGATAAATAATTCTTGGCTGCATATTCTTCTCATTTGGTGCCCTGAATAAGTCTTGTCAGCCTTTTCTGACTTGCCAGGTCTCTGTGGACAGGTCTGACGTTATTCTGATGTTCCTCCCTCTGTACATAAGGAATCTCTTCCCCTTGACTGTCCTTAAGATGGTTTCCTTGGTTCTAAGATTTGTGAGTTTTACTATTATTTACTATTTACTAAGATTTGTGAGTTTTACTATTACAATGCTGGGGCATTGGTCTGTTCTCCTTGAGCTTGGGGGGGCTCCTCTCTGCCTCTAGGACAGGAAAGCTTGTTTCATTCCCCAGACTAGGGAAGTTCTCGACTATGATTTGCTCAAATATATCTTCTAGTGCTCTCTCTCCACCCGCTCAGGGATCCCAGTAACAGTGACACTGGAACGTCTTACATGTCATTTATTTCTCTAATTTTGTTTTCATGGATTCTAAGCTGTTTGTTCCAGGCCTCCTCCTGATCCTTCTTTTCGATCAATTTGTCTTCTGGATCACTAATTTGTTATTCTGCCTCATTTACTTAGCTCTCACAGTATCTAAATTAGATTGGATCTCACTGATAGCATTTTTTAAGTTCTTCCAGATCAGCTCTCATTTCTGCCCTTAGAGAATGTTGCCATTAATGGTTTTCTCCATCCTAGCTATTCTCTGCATTACTGTAACCCTGAAGTCTATTTCTGACATCTTGCTTATATCCATATCCATTAGTTCTGTGGCAGAGGTCACAGTCTCTGAATCTTTCTTATGTTGGGGGTTCCCCTGAGTCATTCTGGTAAGAGGTGGCTGAGGGAATGTATAGAGTCCAGATTATTGACCACAACCCAAGCAAGATGCACGTGTTTTATAGGGACCTCAGGCCTCTTATTCTTCCAGCCTGTCTTCTGCTGGGGGGTCCTGCCACGCTGTTACTCAGGCAACCCTGTTTGGGCAGAGTTCCCCTGTCCCTGTCCCCTGGCAGGGGGGCATGGGCTCAGTGAAAACCGGTTCTGGGAGGCTTTTGTTCTCTGTGGCTTTCCTTGGCAGCTTTCTGTGTCTCTCCCAAGAGTCAGAGCAAAAGTGACTGTATCCAGATGTAGTGAAAAGAAGGGCCATCTGCACCCCAATGTTCATAGCAGCAATGGCCCTGTCACCAAACTGTGGAAAGAACCAAGATGCCCTTCAACAGACGAATGGATAAGGAAGATGTGGTCCATATACACTATGGAGTATTATGCCTCCATCAGAAAGGATGAATCCCTAACTTTTGTATCAACATGGATGGGACTGGAAGAGATTATGCTGAGTGAAATAAGTCAAGCAGAGAGAGTCAATTATCATATGGTTTTGCTTATTTGTGGAGCATAAGAAATAACACAGAGGACATGGGGAGATGGAGAGGAGAAGGAGTTGGGGGAAATTGGAAGGGGAGATGAACTATGAGAGACTATGGACTCTGAAAAACAATCTGAGGGTTTTGAAGGGGTGAGGGGTGGGAGGTTGGGGGAGCCAGGTGGTGGGTTTTATGGAGGGCACGTATTGCATGGAGCACTGGGTGTGGTGCATAAACAATGAATTCTGGAACAATGAAAAGAAATTAAATAAATTTTTTTAAAAAAAGAAGTGACCATATCCAAACCTCTGTCTCAGAGCAAAGAAATCTCAGTCTGCTCTTCACTGAGCTCCCCAGGCCACACTGTCCCTGTTTCTGTCTATGCTGCTAAAAGCACATGTCCTGGGTTGTGCACCCCATGGCAGCACTCCCAGCCCTAGCTCCCAGGTCCAGTCACATCTCTGCCCTAGGTGCTTCTAAAACCACAAGCCATCCCCAGTTCACACATGTGTCCCTGCAGCTCCAGGTTTCAGTCTGGGAGACTGCCCTAAAGTCCTTTCCCCGTTCCTACCAGTCTAAGTCTGTGCTCCCTGCCCAGAGTGGGAGGCTTTTGCACTCTGGCAGCACAGGATCCCGGAGGCTCCCTCCTCCCTCCATTTATCTTCCAATATCTGCCCTTAGAATCACAGCTCCTTGCTTCATATCTCAAAACCAGCCACTGGAGATATTCTGTTTGTGGAGATCCAGATCTATCTTCTTACATCTCAGGCTGATTTCGTGGGTGTTCAGAATGGTCGGGTAGATACCTAGCTCAATTCAAGGGACCGGTTGAAATGGAGTCCCCTCAACATGGATGGAACTAGAGGGTATTATACTTAGCGAAATAAGTCAATCGGAGAAAGACAACTATCACATGATCTCCCTGATATGAGGAAGTGGAGATGCAACGGGGGTGGGGGCTTAGGGGGTAGAAAAAGAAAAAATGAAACAAGATGGGATTGGGAGGGAGACAAACCAAAAGAGACTCTTAATGTCTTAAAACAAACTGAGGGGGGGGGGGGGAGGGGGGAGGGGAGGGGGGGGTGGGGTTACATTATATGTTTAAATTAAAAAAAAATAAATTAAAAAAAAAAGAAATGGAGTCCCCTATTCCTCTGCCATCTTTGCGACTCCCTTAGTCATCTGATCTGAAAATAAGTAGGTGATCCTGGATTATCCAGACAACCTGAATGAATCACAAGTGTTTTTAAATGTAGAAGAGAGAGTCAAAATATATATATATATATATATCAGTGAGGCAGTGGGAGAAGAACTCAAATGGCCATTGGTGGCTCTGAAGATGGAGGAAGGGGTCACAAGCAGCCATTTTTTCCTTCTTCATCTCCCTGTGCTTCTCTGCAGGGGCTGAAGCTTGCTGGAAAAGACAGGCTTTCTCCCCCTCCTCATCCTCACCCAGTTTTCTTCTTCCCAGTTCCTACCAGATCCACCAGAGTTGGCCCCCAACCTCTTGCCACCCTCTCCCCTGGGCAGCTCGCCCCCTCCCCGCATGTTGTGACTCACCTCTAAGGAGATCACCCTGCTCCTGAATTTCCAGCCCCAGAGGACTCCATTGGTTGGACTCTTGTTTCCAGCCATCTCTTGAATGCTTGTGTTAGTGGTGGTTCCCTGGCCACTCGGGGAAAACAGTGCCTGCTGGTAAGGCACTGTGTCTCCCCTCTCCTTCTACTATCCTTCTACTAGATGCTGTGGTGCTCCCATGGCCGGGGGTCCAGGCATGTAGGTCCCATCCACCTACATGTCACTATGTCCCCATTAAATGTCTCCCCCAGACAACGTGCTAAAAACCAGGACCAGCAAAATAGCTTTCATGCTTGCTAACAGCTATAAGGTGTCCCTTTCTTTGGAGGTACCATAACTTGCTTGTGATGACTCATATTGATGGCTTTTAGATTGTTCATCTTTCCATATGAAAGACATCAGCCAAATGCAACTGGCTTTCTTTCACAAATCCTCTTGCACACATGCATGTATATTCCCAGACTACATTCCAAGGATGGAAACTGTTGGGTCGGGATCTGTATTTGGGGAGATATCATCAGGGAGATTCTGCCCTGAAGAAGTCCTGCATGGTGTGTATCAGGGATGGTGACGATGAATGAGAAGACTGCCCCTAGGCGTGTCACAGCTCTGTGCCTTCCCTCCACATTAGGCATGGGAGTGCAAAGGTCAATATGGAGGGTAGTTGGTGCGTATGTATGGAGAGAGAGAGAAAACAGGAGACAGAGAGAGGGGAGATTGAAGTTTTCTGAACCTGACACAGTAAGGTTGTGAAACAGAAATATAAAACCCTTATGTTCCCTCACGTGTTGACTCCATCATCATTAAACAAAAATCTCCCAACCCAGAAAACTTCTCCACAAAGGAAGAGGAGAAAGAACAGTTTTATTATTGAATAGGTATTCAAGTGAGGACGGGCCGTGCATCAGGACAAGATCTGCCAATGAGATGGCGAAGACAGGAAACAGTCCTGCCTTGTCAGAGTCAGAGTCAGCCACTCGCACTCAGTGTCTCCAGATAATTAGTCCTCAATCAGGAGGACCTGATGGCGCCATGTGTCCCACAGAGGTCATCCTAAATTTATTTGGTGACTGGGGAGACCACACGCATCAGCAGACTGGCTTTAGGCAGAGGAAAATCAAACCCTTCCCAGCTTTATGTTTGGAGGCAGCTTTGCAACATGGAGTTGAGCTCCTGCCCTCCTTCCGAAGCTGGGAGATAGGAATGCCACCTCCCTTCGCCTTTACATTCCTGGTCCTCCAGAAAGACAGTCCTGGGTCACAGAGCTGGCAAGAGGCTTACTTACCTTCTAGAAATGTTGACACACACCTTAAAGAGACAGAGAAAGAAATTTGAAGTTTTCTAAAGAAATGCTCTAAGTGGGTTCCCCTTTCTCCACATCCTCTCCAACACTGTTGGTGGGCATGCAAGTTGTTGCAGCTGCTTTGGAAAAAACAGTGTGGAGATTCCTTAAGAAATTAAAAATAGAGCTTCCCTATGACTCTGCAATTGCACTGCTGGGTATTTGCCCCAAAGATGCAGATGTAGTGAAAAGAAGGGCCATCTGTACCCCAATGTTCATAGCAGCCATGGCCACGATCACCAAATGTGCAAAGAGCCGAGATGACTTTCAACACCTGAATAGATAAAGAAGCTCTGGTCCATATATACAATGGAATATTACGCCTCCATCAGAAAGGATGAATACCCACCATTTGCATCGACATGGACGGGACTGGAGGAGATTATGCTGAGTGAAATAAGTCAAGCAGAGAGAGTCAATTATCATATGGCTTCACTTACTTGTGGAGCATAAGGAATAACATGGAGGACATGGGGAGATGGAGAGAAGTGAGTTGGGGGAAATCAGAGGGGGAGACAAACCATGAGAAACTGTGGACTCTGAGAAACAAACTGAGGGTTTTAGAGGGGAGGGGGGGTTGGGAGAGCCTGGTGGTGGGTATTAAGGAGGGCACAGATGGTGTGGAGCACTGGGTGTGGTGCATAAACAGTGAATCTTGGAACACTGAAAAAAATTTTTTTAATATTTTATTTATTTGTCAGAGAGTGAGAGTGAGCAAGCACAAGCAAGAGAGCAGCAGGCAGAGGGAGGAGCAGGCTCCCCACCGAGCAGGGAGCCTGATGTGGGACTCGATCCCAGGACCCCGAGATCATGACCTGAGCTGAAGGCAGACGCTTAACCGACTGAGCCACTCAGGCGTCCCAAAAAAAAAATTTTTTAAGGCTAAAAAAGACTCTCAAAAAAATGCTCTAAGCAACAGGAACAATGCTCCTTCCCATGTTTTCAACAGGTAGAATCAAGCTCTTGATTGTAGCTAATTGTAATTGCTTTCATGTGTTCCAATCTCCCCAGGCATCGCGAGGTCATGCCGCTCATTTGGTGGGTAGACCAGCAGTCTCCGCGCCTCCCCCCAGAAGCTCTCGGCCGCTCCTGAGTTCTGGCCGGAGAGATGAATGCCTACTGCTCCAGTCCCAGCACTTGATCTCCTGGACCGGCACCCCACGGCCACTGGTAAGCACCATGCTCTTTTCTGTCTCTACGAACCTGGCTTCTTTGGGAACATCACGTCTGTGAGACCACACAGTCTGTGCCTTTGCGACTGGCTTATTTCACTTTGCACAGTGTCTTCAAGGCTTGTCGTTGTGGCAGCGGGTGTGAGGCCTGAGTAACACTCCACGTTGCCTTTACCCAGTCATCTCTGCTGGACCCTGGGTGGCTCCCAGCGTTGGGCCGTTGTCAGTATGCTTGTGGCCATGAGAGGAACACAGTCGGGCCGTTGTTCGAAATGTTGTGCATAGGGTTACGCGCGACGTCCCAACTCTGCTCTTGGGTGTGTGTATCCGCTGGGTTTGGGGATTCTCATGTTCTGGTTTACTTGGGTGGCAGTGTCTGACGACTAACGCCTGCACCTGCGTCTTTCTGTCAACAGGGCAGGTGATGGGGATGGTTTGCCGGGCTCCCGCGGACAGGTGTTCTGCGGTAACGCGCCGTCGAGGCGATTCGTGGTGCAAGTGTGCCCTCTGCTGTTCGCTGCTGAAGTACAGCCCCTTGCTCGCGGGCTCTTGCCCAGACCCTAGAGTAGGGAGAAAGGTTATGTCCTTGATTTTTTTTTTTTTTTAGTCCTTTCTTCTTGAAAAATCCTAATTCCCCCCTCTTTCTCCCTTTTGCCTTCACCGTGCCGTGTCCAAAGGTGCCTCGCCTTGTTTCTCAGTCTCTCACGAACCGCGGTCCGTGCTCTGTCCAAATGCTCTTTTTGCCATTTGCACAACTTTCTCTTCCTGCTGCCGGCTTTCCCCCAGGGGAGGGATGCCAGCAGCCCCTGCCTCTGTCTTTGGCACGGCTTCCCTCAAACCGGCCCCGTGGCATTTCTGTGATACATCCGCGTGATAAAATCGTCCACAAGTACTTTTTTTTTTTTTTAAGATTTTATTTATTTGAGACAGAGCAACCAAGAGAGTGGGAACAGGGGGAGCAGCAGAGGAAAAGAGAAGCAGGCTCCCCGCCGAGCAGAGAGCCCGATGTGGGGCTCGATCCCAGGACCCTGAGACCAAGACCTGAGCCAAAGGCAGATGTTTGACTGATTGAGCCACCCAGGCGCCCCCGTACAGGTACTTTTTAAAGAATGTGATAGATATTTGCGTAGTGCTGTAGATCTTCACGCTCTCTTTCTAAATGGAAAGCGAGATGCAGAAGGAGATGATAGTGTCTTACCATGTGCATGCGTCCCTTTGCTTTCATTTATTGAACTTGATTTCATTCCAGGAACACATTCAAATGGTTCAAATATAAAAAACACAAAAAGAGTGAGAGTGGGAGCTCCTGGGTGGCTCAGTCGTTAAATGTCTGCCTTCGGCTCAGGTCATGATCCCAGGGTCCGGTCCTGGGATCCAGCCCCGCATGGGGCTCCCCGCTCGGTGGGAAGCCAGCTTCCCCCTCTGCCTGCTGCTCCCTCTGCTTGTGTTCCCTCCCTCACTGTCTGTGTGTGTCAAGTAAATAAACAAAATCTTTCAAAAAGAGAGAGAGAGAGCACGAGAGCTTGCTCACTGGAAATTGGTGAGGTTTTCCCTTTCCATTTTGCTTGGCGTTGTCTGGAAGGGCAGCCAGTCTCTGATTCCTCCCGCGGAGATGTGGTTTTGTGCTGTTTTGTAATTCTGCATCGTTTTTCTCTTCCATCTATTTATTTTGAAACAAACTTTGGGAAGAGTATGTAAATGCAATACAAAGAAGCCTTCCCGCCCCGAACCATTTGAGACTATGCTGCACACCTGATGGACGTCACCCAGACACTGAGCTTTCCTCCTGCAAACGAGGTCAGTCCCCTAGTCAAGCATAAAGCATCCCCAGAACGGGAGTGCTGACACTGCTGTCCCTAGACGTTATGGGGGGGCCGCAGTGATGCGACAGCCGTCCTCTTCCGCCACTCAGAAAGCCCAATATACTAGCTAAAGCCTTCATCATAGGTGAGTGACCCCATGTCCCTGGATTCCTCCCAGTTTGTCTCGTGGCCCACCCCATCTAACACCCTCGAGATCCCCTTGCGGTGCTCTCCGGGTTCCTGGAAAACCCACGAGCCAGACCCTACAGTCCATGGAGCACGAGCTGGGATCTGCCACAGGCAATGAAAGGGAGGTTGTGGGGTGAAGGAGCATCACCCCAGGAGACATCTGCTTACAAAGGAACTGTGACCGATGAGGCGGTCCTGGTCTCTTCTCACAAGGGCACCCCAGGGGAGCTGGGGAACATTTTCAGGTCTGTCCCTACAAATGACCCAATCCCAGATCTCAGATTTCATTTCCTCTGAAGCTCCGCTGCTGTCACCCTGAGCCCCTGGCCTGACTTCAGTGGGAGCCGCTTGCAGATCCTGTCCCCTTCCGTCCGCTCTAGAGGACTCTGGATGTCGTGGCACATCTCCAGCGGAAACTGCGGCTCTGAGCCGGGCCCTCTGTTCCTAAGGCTCGCGTCGCCACCAGAACAGGCCGCCCACTGCCATTTGCGTGGTTTCCATGAGGAGCTGTCGACTTCGAAAGCCACTCGGCCCCCCAGCACCTGCCTCCCAGCCCCACCCCCCAGTCCACCCAGTAGCACCGATGACAGCAAGCGGCCGTGATGCTCTGGGGCTGATGGTTAGTTCCATGGTCGTCCACCTGTGGCTGCTCATGTTCATGGCCTAGAGAGGGGACCACACGGGGCTGTGCGAGGGGTTCGCAATGGGAGGTGACTTCCTTCCCAGG
Source organism: Taxidea taxus jeffersonii (assembly GCA_003697995.1). Classification (NCBI taxonomy): domain Eukaryota; kingdom Metazoa; phylum Chordata; class Mammalia; order Carnivora; family Mustelidae; genus Taxidea; species Taxidea taxus. The sequence continues at coordinate 14,828 of ML109852.1, read as the reverse complement.
GGCATTTGGCGATTTGGGGTGGGGATGCCACCGGCATCTAACAGGTGGAGACCGGCAATGTCGTTCAGCATCGCGCTGTGCCCAGACGCCCCACAGCCAGGGTTAGCCAGCCCTGAATGCCAACGGCACTGGTGTTGGGGGACCTGCTATCCGTCCATTACTTCTTGGCATTCCCTCGGGGGCTTCTATGGGTTTTAAGATAAACCCCAGTAGACAAAGAGAAGCCCTTCTCTCTCCCACCGGACAGAAAATGAGCACAGGGTCCGCACCGGCTCTGGCAGGCATCCCGTGACCCCCAAGGAGACTGTGTTGATTTAATCATTGACTTGCCAGCTTGAAATAACATACATTTACTCTCAGAGTTCCCGAGGCCAGACGTCCAAGCTGAAGGTGTCAGGAGGGCCATGCAACCTTTGGAGCCTCGAGGGGAGTCTGTCCCTGCTGCCTTTGGCAGCTTCTGGGGGTCCCCGCCGTCCCTTGGTGTGAGGCTGCATCATTCCCGTCTCTGTCCTGTCTCCACGTGGCTTTCCCCACTCCACTCTGTGTCACCTCCCCTTCCATCTCATAAGGACGCTTGTCGCTGGATTTAGGGGACCCCTCCCCGGGGATAATCTAGGATGGTCTCATCTCAGGATCCTGCATTTAATTTTATCGGCAAAGCAACTTTTTCCAAATTGGCTCACACTCCCCAGTGCCGAGGGTTCAGACTTGGACGGCTCTTGTAGGGGTTCACGCTTGGACTGGCTAGACACGGGATGAAGCTGACTCCAGTCAGAGGGTCGGTCCAGCAGGAGGACCGAACACAAGGCCACCTTACCTCTGGGCTCTTACGCCTGGAGTGACCACCAGCCCCGCTTACACCCCACGGTGTCCCGGCACAGCAGACACAGGCAGCCCCGGCCATCCTGGCAGAATTCCCACAGCCCAAGGAGCAGTCTGAAGGGTTTGAGGCCACCTCAGGTTTTTTTCTGGGAAAACAAAACACCCCCAAACCATCATCCTTTCACATTTGGTTCCTCGGTCTGCTTATTACCTGACCACAGTGCTCTCTCTGGACTTCTGTGGGTTTGGGTGATTTTCTTTTAGGCCCGTTCTTATCATCTGTCATCTCTCTGGGGACTTTCTGCAGGATTGTGAGCCACTTCAAAACCTTCACATGAAGCAGGGCTTACGTGGTTTGTGAGTCACCATTTGCGGTCCTTGGGGCTTCTCGTTCCAGAGGGGAAGCGGATGTTGGTTGTGAGGGTTTGTGGCTAGAATTAACCCCAAGCCACGTTGCACTTGTCTACGCAAGAGATGGGTCCCTGTGGGGACGGCCACCCCAGCGGGCTGGGCTTCACACTCCTTCCAGCCGGGTTTGTCTCCCACACGAACGTGGGCTTCTGAATCAGACTGGTTGCCACTCTCCTGGCTCCTGCACCCCAGGGCTTGTTCGGGCTTTGTCTTAAGTCAACACGCCCGCAGTGGGGCTCGAACTCACAACCCTGAGATCAAGAGTCACGTGCTCTTCCGACTGTGCCAGCCGGACGCCGGCCCAGCAGGTCCTGAAGAGCGAGTAGGGGGAGTTCGTGGTAACATACGCTCATTTCACTTGACTTGCTTAAAAGCGACACCCGTGCTGCGGGTCCTGCTTAGAAACAGAAGGAAATTGACACGAAGTGTCCCAGGAAGCTCACAGCCCTGAGAAAAGCTAAGGACGCCGGTTTTGAAGAGGACGGTGTAGCAGGCAGGACGCTGGCTGCCCGGAGAGTCCACACCCTCGTCCCCAGAACCCGTTACTTCGCATGGCAAAGGGGGTTAAGGTGGCAGATGGAATTCGGTGGCTTAGCCGCTGACATAAAGGACAGAGGTGATCCTGGGTCACCTGGGGATCTTCCTTTAAAGGAGGGCGGAGGGATCTCCAGAAAGACGGCAGTGTGAGGACGCGGCCACCACGGCTGGCCCTGCGGACAGAGGAAGGGCCAGGAGGTGAGGAATGTGGGGGCCCCCTACACGCTGGACAAGGCAGGAAGCGGATTCTCCCCTTGGGCCTCTGGAAGAAACACAGCTCTGGCTGACCCCTTGACGTTGACCCCGAGGCCCATTCTGGACTTTGGACGTCCAGAACTCTGAGTAGCGTGTATCATTCAAGCCCCCAGTTCGTGGTCATATAGACCAGAGCCAGGGTGCGGGGACCAGGAGCCGACAGACATCTCTAGAACACACGACTGGTCTTGGTGTCAGCCTCATCGAGATCCAAATTCAAGGAGAGGGTCTGGTTGGTCTTGCTCGAATCCCATCCGTGTGCCCGCTCACCAGATATGCGAAGACAAGGGACCCTGACCGAGAGACCCGCCGAAACTGTAGACAACGGGAGCAGGACGTCCATGCAGGAGCTCCCGGGCTGGTGAGCATGAGGAGGTGCAGGGAGGGGGGTGTCCCGGGCAGCAGCTCTGGGCCCTTTGGCCAGGCGTCTCTGCCAGCTGGAGGGTGTCGTCACGACAGCACTGATGATGGGGCAAAGAAGACATCTGTCTCCTGATGGGAGGCACCACGAAGACAGCATCGCTCCCATGGTATTCCGACAACACGCAGCCTGAGTTTAATGACCAGGAAATCCGACAACCCCAACTGGAGTGCTTTCTATGAAATACCTGGCCGGGACCCCTCCGAAGGGCCCAGCTAATGAGAGACCGTTTCCGTCCAGAGCAGGTTAAGGAGATGTGCCAACTAGCAGAAGGTAGATTCTGGATTGGATCCTGGGTCCGAAAAGAATTTTGTGGGGGTTTTTGCTATAAAAGATATTGCCACTAAAAAAATCCCAACGTCTATAGATCACTATCAGATATTAGTGCCACGACTGCTATCTTCTTGACCGTGATCGTTGTATTTCAGCTGCGTTAGCAAAAACCATCACCTCCAGGCAAATCCCGTACCTGTGTTTAGAGAACCAGGGGCTTCCAGGTGACCCTCGGACTACCGTACTACCAGCAGAAAGGATTTCTCAAGCTTAGGTTGTCTTCCGATGCCGCAGTGAGAAATGCGTGTCATACAAGGCTATGCACACGCGTGATCTGTGTACACACGACGCACGTGTGGCGTGTTATGTATGCCTGGGGCAGACGGGCTCCCGGGGTGCCCTCCCGGGGTGCCACCTCCTGGCACTCACACCTTCTCCTGCACTGCTGCGTGGAGGCCTCCGTTCCTCTCTGGCTGGCCGGCTCCTGGCGGCCCGGGGCTCCATCGCGGGGAGGCAGGGCAAGGGCCAGCGAGCACCTGCTCTGGTCCAGCAACCAAACCCCAAAACCGGACCTTCCACCAGCTTTGCTCTGCTCTCCGCCCTAGGAGTAGCTGGAGGGTGTGGACAGGGGCAGGCGGGGAGCGCTGGGGTCCACGCTGGAAGGTGCCTACCCACGTGCGTTCATCAGAGAAAACTAACCATATTTACCCAGCTCTGAGCCCTCTTTAATTCCGCCCTGGGCACCCCCCTCCCGCGGCACCGTTCGCATTTGCGCAGGGCCATGGGCTGCTGTTCTAGGGAGCAGAGGGCGTGGAGCAGCGTCCCTGGCCTCCACGAGTATCTCAAATGTTACGTTTTCTTGTTAAAATATGTGTACACCGATGACTGAGCTTTCTGGTGCAGCTCTGCGCGGGAGCAGAGTGCCAACTCGGACTGTCACCGAAGCCACGCAGCTGGAGGGTCTTCCGCTCTCGCTGTCCACGAGGCCTGTCCTCAGGGCTGTCCCCGGCAGCTCGGGGTGCAGCCCCTGCAAGGGACCCTTCAGCAGCGGGCGGCCAGGCGAGACCTCGTCCGTCCACACTCCCCGCGGCGAGGCAGTCAGGTTATTCTGCACGTGCACCGGCGTGTGCCGGGTCCCACAGGGAACCACGAACTTGACCGTGCCCGGTCCACAGCCTCCCCGCGGTGTATGGTTCTGCACAGTGGCCACCACTGGCTCTCCTGCGCCGGACCGAGCGGACGCCTCCCGCAGCACTTCCCAGTTACACCCTCAAGGCAGGTGTCCGAAGGCCCCACGCACCTGCGGGCGACAGGCCACTGTGGCCACTGTGCCAGGTGCACATCTGCAGTCCCGGCCACTGTGCCTGAGAAAAGAGAAAAGGGCCGCTGGTGCCCCCTGTAGGGTGGTGTGGACAGGGCAGCCCGCGTTCCATGGGCAATACTGCCACCTTGAGGGCAGGACCAGCGTGACAGCGGTGCTCCCCAGGCTCGCACAGCCACAGGCGCCGCCTAGAGGGTGACGTGGGCATGGCAGTAAGCATTCCTGGACCAACACTGCCACCTAGCGGGTGCTGAGGGCATGACAGCAGTGGTCTGGAGGCTCACGGGGCCAGCGCTGCCACCGAGAAGGTGCTGCAGAGCCCACAGCCTCGGTTGGTCTTGCTGCTCCATCCTGGTACTCAGCCTCCCGCATAGTTTCCACAGGCCCCAAGAGGTTATTTGGGGAGGGGCTGCCCCCTCACAGAGGAAGCACAGGACATCTCCAAGCCCACCAGGCGGGCACTTTCAGCCCAAAGTCTCCGGGCTGTCGCCTCATCCTCAGCTTCGGGGGCTGGAGCCTTCTCTTTGAGTCCGTCGAAGTACTTCCCCGAAACGCCCTCCAGTTCCTCTGCCACAGCCAGGTACGTGCTGGGCTGGGCTGCCAGCTCAGGGCTCTTGACCAGCAACCAGAAGACGGGCCCTGCAATCAGCCCACAGAGCATTCAGTCCGCACACGCTCAGGGAGGACGTGAGAAGCCCTACGCCATCCCTGGGGTTGCCCAGGGCCCACAGGCCAGATGTGGGACTGCAGTCCCATACAGCCCACCTCCAGGCCTGTGCCTCCCAAGATTCCCCTCCACCAGGAGCTCCCTTCCCTGGCACTGCCCAGCCAAATCCCTCCAGATGCAGAGACCGGCCCAAAAGCTGCCTCCCCCAGGAAGCCTCCCTGGCTTTTCCCCAGGCACATGGAAGCACTCCCTCCTCAGTCAGCTCTGAGTCCTTACCCTACCCCATTTTGCTTTAAAATAACTTTTATTTATTAAATGTCTCTGGGCCAGCCTCAGCTTAAGATCCCTGAAATCTGGCACCCACCCTGTAAATGACTTTCAGGATTACCAATACTAGCTCTAAAGTTCTAGTTATTTATTCACCTTAAAGCTGGTCAGGCCCTGTGCTGGCCCTTTTAAGGCCTAGCTCAACCTCCCAACAACTGTAGGAGGACACTACTATGGCCCTCAGTTTGTAAGGAGGGAAACTGAGGCCCCAAGAGGTGAAGTGGCTTCCCTGGGTGGCACACCTAGTTTGGGGTGACGCCAGAGTCCCCCTAAGCACAAGCAGGAGTCAACTCCCTGGTCTCCTTCTCTGAGACCCGGTCTGTTTCATCAAACAGGATGCAGCCTGTTTTCTGGGGCTATTCTGAGGCCAGCAGGCTGGACACACATGTAGAAGTGCCTCGTTCTCAGGACCCGGCAAGACACAGGGGAGGGGGCAGAGCCAAGCCGCCGACACAGTCTCTGGAGCGTGCGGTTAATTTTGCGACAACTTGACTGAGCTAAGGGATGCCCAGAAGGCCGGGAGAGCACTGTTTCTGGGCATGTCTGTGAGGATGTGACCAGAAGAGATCAGCACTGGAATGGGCAGACTGCGTAAAGAGGTCCACCCTCGCCCATTGGGCAGCCACCAGGCTGTGAGCTGAGGGTACGAACAGAACGAGTTCCCCCCCTCTCTGCGTGACCTGGAACACCCATCTCCGGCCCAGAGAATGCTCCGGCCATCGGGCTGGGACTTATGCCATCGCTCCCCCGGTCTGCAAGCCTTTGGGTTTGGACTGGGACTACACCACCAGCTTTCCTGGGCCTCCGGGCTGCAGATGGCAGATCGCGGGTCGTCGCAGCCTCCCTGAATGCGTGAACCAGCCCGCGTGACAAATCTCTCCAAGCATCTATATATGTCCTCTTGGTTCTATGTCTCGGCGGAACCCTGACTAATCCCCCGAAGAGAGCCCAGGCCCCAGGCTGAGAGGGCAGGGGTTCCGCTCAGGGAGCGGGGGCAGGAGGCGGCTTACCGAGCGTGAAGCTGGAGAAGGCGGAGCTGTGCATGCCCGTGTGCCTGCCCAGCTCGGTCCTGGCCACACCGGGGTGCACGGCATTGACAGTCACACCCGTGCCTGGGGAGAGAAGGGAAGAGGAGGGACGAGGGGATGGGCAGACGCCAGGTTCACGCCCCACCTGGAAGCCTGGCACGGCCCACGCTCAGCTCTAGGGCTACCCCGTACTGTCTTGACTCCACACCACCCCTCTTGCTCTGAAACTTCCACATCCGGTGGTTCCATCTTGCAAAGCCGCTCTTGCACGACTGCCCAGAGCAGAGCCTCCCGATCGTGAGCGGACGTAAAAAAGTCACCCGGAGGGCTTGAGATGCCCAAACGGCTGGGCTCCACCCTCGCCAGGGAACCTGAAGCAGTGGGTCGGGGATAGGTTCTGAGGTGCTGCAGTCAGGACAGGCTCCCAGCTGAGTGATGTTCCTGGCCCACGGATGCTCTCCGAGGAGCGGGGTAAAGGGGAGGCTTTTCAGCTTCAGCTCTGTGGACGCTGAGGTCCCGTCATGCTTTATCCTGTGCGTGGAAGGATGCCGGGCGGCTAGATGAAAGCAGCAACACCCACCCCACCTCCGCTCCCTGAAGCGATGGCCACAGCCATCTTCAGACACTGCCGTGGTTGGGCACCACTAGCCTAGAGCACCAACGGCCTAGATGCCCGTGCGGGATGAGCACAGAAGGCCACGATCGATTAGTCATGTCTGCCTCAGGCACCAGAGAACCAGGGTATGTGTGTCACACATCTGCCTGCTCTGTTCCGGGACCAAGGCTTGACCTCCCCTGGGCCCAGGGTTGCAGCAGGACATTCCAGGCCCAGAACTAGAGCAGGAGGAAGGCCTGCGAGGCTCGCCCTGCACGTACCCTGCAGCCGCCGGCTCAGCTCTTTGGTAAAGAGGACGATGGCCAGCTTACTCTGGCAATATGCCGCTCTCGTGTCATACTTCCTCTTCTCCCAGTTCAAGTCGTCGAAGTCTACGTGTCCCGCGATGTGGGCCAAGGACGAGAGGTTGATGATCCGTGAAGGGGCCGAGGCTTTCAGTCTGTCCAGCAGCAAGTTTGTCAGGAGAAAGTGACCTGGAGGAAGGACGGCAAAAAGACAGTTTTCACTGAATTCTTAGCTGGTGCATAGGATCATACTGAGAACGGTACCTACTCTGACCCTCCCAGTAACCCAGGGCTCTCAACAGGGGCCAGTTCTCCCCCCATGGGCCATCTGGCAAGGTTAGAGGATCCGGTCATCGTAACTCCAGAGAGCGAAGGGGGTGCTCCTGGCATCTGGCGGGAGGCGGCCAGGGATGCTGCTGGACACCCTGCAGTGCACAGGACGGGCCCACAGCAAAGAGTGACCCAGCTCCAGAAGTCAGGCCCTGCAAGAACCCCGAGGGGATGGACTGCCCCCAACGTCTCCCTCAGCAAGAGAATTGCTAGCTGAGCACAGGACTGCCCAGTGAGACTACATTTCCCGGACTCCCTCGCAGCAACGTCAGGTCATGGGACTGCATCCCAGCCAACAGGACCCAAATGACAGCAACGTGTGTTCCGACCCGCCAGGGCCTCCGCACGGGCCTTATTTGGAGAGGGCGTCTTTTGGAGAGGTCACTAGGGTGGGCCCTAATCCAGTGACTGGCGCCCACCCCGTATCGACCCCCCTTGCCCTTACTAACAGAACTCCAGTCACAGCCAGGGTGACAGCGGGTAGACAGAATGAGTGACTGATGGACGGACAGACTGGAGGACAGACAAAGGGTCACATGGCCAAGAGATGGACGGAGGATCCGAAGGACTGACGGCGTATCCAGCAACGAAGGAGAGCCCGAGCCGGCCGCCCAGCCGCCCTGGAGAGCGGAGGAGGACAACCGCCCTCCTCGGAGCCCGAGTCCGGCCCACCGGGGACCCCGCTCGCATCCGGGTCCGGGACTCGCCGCACAGCCCTCAGCCCAGGCCCTCACCCAAGTAGTTAACGCCAAACTGCATCTCGAAGCCGTCCTCAGTGGTCCAGTGCGGGCACCGCATCACGGCCGCATTGTTGACCAGAACGTGCACCTGCTCCTCCTCTGGAAGACAGGGGTGAGGGCAGACGCCGTCAGCACCCGGGCCTGCGTGGGGCCAGCGCAGCGGGGGGCGGCACCCCCGGCACTGGGCTGAACAGTGCCTGGAACGTTCGCGCCCTCCTGGAGCCTGCGAATGCCACCTGTGCTTGGAAGGTCTTTGTGAAAAGTCATCAGGTTAAGAGAAGGTCACAGCGTGGGCCCTAACTCGGGAGGGTACAGACCGAGACCCCCAGGGAGACAGAGGCAGAGACTGCAGTAACACGGCGACCAGCCGAGCATCTCCGGAGACCGATAGCCACCGCCAGAGGCTGGGAGAGGCAGAAGGCCTCCTCCGGTCCCAGGAACAGTGCCGCCCAGCTGACGCCCTGACCTTGGACCTGTGGCCTCCACACCGTGAAGAGAACAGATTCTCATCTCAAGCTATTCAGTTTGCTGCACTTGGCGGCGGCAGCCCCAGAAGACAGGTACACACTCCCACCTAAGGCCTGGAGGCCTTTCCTGGAAAGGGAAAGAAGCCACACCTGCAGGGGCCTCAAGTGTCTGACCCAGGGGTTACTCGTGGGAACCCCAGCTCACTGGGTAGCCAGTGCCACACCCGATTCCAGACCTAGCACCTTCCTCCCGTATGGGTTAGTGAGGGCCACTCTGAGAAAGCATCACACAATGGGCCCCTTGAACGGACTGTGTCCCGGCCCCGCAGGTGGGAAAACTGGGGTCGGTGCATCTCGGGGCTGTTTCCTTCTGAGGACCAAGGACCACAGGGGAGGATCTGTGCCGGGCTCTCTCCTGGGCTCCTAGGTGACTCAACTCACAGTCTCTTCCCTCGGGCCTGAGTCCTCACCTCCCCTCCGCATGAGGACACGAGTCCCTGGATTAAGGCTTAACCACCTCCGCACAGACCCTCTCTGCAGACCAGGTCTCGTGCTAAGGTCCTGGGGGTCAGGACCCCAACGCATCTTTGGAGGGGACGCAGTGGAACCCACACACTCTGGAAGTGCTTTCCAGGGTCCGTGGAGAGGAGAGACTAGTTATCAAGCACCGACGGAACGGCCTCTGCCTGGCTGTTGGAGGGGCAGCACAGCCGTCGGGAGCTCCCGGCCCGGAGCCATCGGGCGACGGTTCAGATCCCCAGGCTCTACCCTGAGCAGCCGTACAACCCTGGCCGAGTCACGCAGCTTCTCTGTGACCCGGTTTCCCCCTCTGTAAAAACAGGTAACACGTGCACGTCCTGGGCCCGATGAGGGAGAAAAAGCAGCACAGCTCCTCGTGCATGAGGGGCTCTGATTGTATGAGAAAGCCAAGGGAGGGGCCTTAAGCATCTGACTCTTGGTTTCAGCTCAGGTCATGACCTCAGGGTCATGAGACGGAGCCCCGGGGTGGGCTGCACTGGGCGCAGGGATCTCTCCCTCCCTCTGCTCCTTCCCCCTCCGCTCATGAAACCTCTCTGTAAAGAAGACAAAAGCCACAGGGCGGTCTCTACACCTGCTTGCTTTATAAATGCATAGATTGTCTCCAGAAGGTCACGCGAGGACACCGAGCACAGCTGAGGAAGGCAGCTGGTAGCCGGAGGCAGGGACGTGCCGGCTGCACCCCGATTTGTCCCGACTGAATGTTTAATCCCGAAAAATGGGACTCCAGTTCGAAAACATAAAGACGTGAGCCAGTTCTGAGGACATGCGGAGCGAAATGAGCGAGTCACCCGGGAGGCGGAGTGGGGGAAATCCCTGCACGTGCGGAAGGAAACACCCGGCAGAGGAAGCGGGGGTCCCGGGCATCGCCCCGCTGCGACCCGACCCGCACCGGGCGCGGAGCCTGTGTCCCGGCCAGCACCCACCAGCCTCGAGGGCCCGAAGCCGCGTCGTGCTACAGGGCAGGAGTCCCACTGAGCAGACTTGCCCTGTAGGGGCCCGGACTAGGTATGGTTGGCTTTGCGGGCCACGTGGCCTTTGCCGCCGCCGCCGCTGGACTGAGGCAGCCGCAGGCAATACGTAAACTAACGGGCACGGCTGGGTGCCAAGAGAACTGTACCGGCGGACGCGGGTATTTAAACGCCACACGGTGTTCACGATGCCAGAAATATTACTCTTCCGACTCGGGTCAACGGTTGGAATGTAACATGTTTCCATGTGACAAGGGGAGGAGCTATAAAAACGTACAGTCTTCACCCGTAGAGACGTGCACGTGTCCGAAAACCCCAGCGCCACACTCCGGGACTTGTGGCCACCCAGGACCTCTCCCCCGCAAGGCCGGCGTCCTCCCTCCTACCTTCAGTGATCTTCGCGGCAAACTCTCGGATGGACCTGAGGGAGGCCAAGTCCAGGTGCCGGGCCCTGACGCGGTGATTAAGGGTCTCCCCGCGAATGTCCTTTGCCGCCGCCTCACACTTCTCCATATCTCGACAGGCCAGGATGACGTTGCCTCCTGCGAGCCCAGGGCAGGAAAAAATTAGTTTTTGGATCCTCTCCCAGGTAGAGACGCCCAACACACATGAAAACGCAGGCACCGTTTACAGCAGCCGAAAGACGGACGACACCCAAATGTCCACCAGCGGCTGAGCAGAGACACAAGGCGTCCATCCGGACCGACGAATCTACTCGGCCACGGAGACGATCATGACACGCGCTACAAAGCAGCTGGTCACGAAAGCGGACGCGGCCGATGATTCCGCTGATGTGAAATATCCAGAACAGGCCGATCGGCAGGAGGCAGGAGGATGGTTCCCTGGGAGGAGTGGGAACGGGGATGACCACTAAAAGGACTGAGCTGTCTTTCTGGCGAAAACATCCCGAAACTGACTGGCAACGTTCGCACAACTCTGGGAATATACGAACCACCACGGGTGAATTGCGTGATGTGTGGACTGAATTTCTGTACGGCCACAAAAAAATAACTCTGAAAAATTAGAGAAGTGAGAAGAAGCGGGGATTGGAGGAGGACAGGCAGCCACGAGGTGGATGGTGTGGATCCACGTGGCTCGCTCGCCCACGGTAGGCCCAGCTGCCTCCTGTCACATGATCCACGAAGGAACTCAGTGGACCCCAGATCTGTCCATCCTCTGTTGGGGCCCAGCCCTCCAGATCCAGCGGGGGTGTCCACCCAATGTCACTGCTCAGCCTCTCCTGGGAGGACTACGTGCCCCCTCCTCGGGGAAATGCCATGTGGTGGGGGGGCAGGGTGCCGCCCATCACAGCCCCCTCCGATCTGACCTCAGAAGGAGATGGCAGCTCCAGGCTGGCCAGTCAGGACCCGTTCCCCAGGCCGCCGCAACCCATCAAGCCGAAAAGAAGTTTCCGATCTCCCCCAGCCCTCACAGCTGCCCTGCCACAGCCTTCCCACCCCAGCCCAGAGCAGGTCTGGTCTTCCCATTACTCAAACCTAAATCCTTGACTTCTTTTCTGGAGCCTGGTCCGACAGGAAATCCACTAATTCTAACTTCGAAAGCGCTTACTCCTCCTCCGTGGACGTCCTCCATAACCCCAGTCCGACCAGGGCAAAAACACTGAACGCACCCAAATGGAGGGGCTTCTGTAGAATGCCTGACCGGTAAGCCTAGGAGGGCCTGAAACCCGATTCGGAGCCACGCCCCAGCCCGGCCATGAACACCACGTCGTACATACGCACGTGCCCGGTGCAGGGAGAAAAACGGGCACCAGCAGCCACTGGGTGGCCACAGCCTCCTCTGAGACCCACCGTCTCCCTGCCTGTCAGGGACACCAGCCCTTCTGGCTTAAGCCGGCGGGAGTCTGGTCTCTGTCACTTGTTACCAAAACCATCCAACGACCTTACCACCCCCTGAGAACACAAGCCCTCCACCCCTGACCACGCACCCCAAGACCAGGAGCCCCCTGGGACTTCACCTCTCCTGGCCAGCTCCATGGCTGTCTGCTTCCCGATGCCCGTGTTGGCGCCGGTCACAATGACGGTCTTCCCGGGAATGGTGGCCTTGCTGGGACAGGCCCCGCCCGCAACATAGTCTCTGTAGGTAAGAAGCGAGGAGGTCACTTTGGTCCACGTGTGCACCCTGACTGTTACAATCTTGGGCGAATGACCCCACTGCGCTTATGTTCCCGCAGTGGAAAGGCAGGAAGGACATCTCCTAACTCCGTGGGGGCCCGTGTGGTGTTGCAGGCAAAGGCTCCGCATGGCTGGGTGTGGGGAGGCTCCGCACGGGACCATCGCTACTTTGCAAAGACCCACTGGACTGGTTTCCTATGGCTCCTGTAACAAGTGACCGCAGGCTCAGCCGGTTAAAACTATGCACAGGTAAATCTACGGGTCTGCAGGCTGGAGCCCAAGATGGGTCTCGCCAGGAGAACGACAGGGGTTGGCAGGGCTGTGCTCCTCCTGGAGGCTCTAGGGAGAGGTGGGTCACATGCCTTTTCCAGCTCGTAGAGGTACCCACACTCCCTGGCTCACGGCCCCTCCTCCTCCGTCTCCGAAGTCAGCACAGCATCTTCAGGTCCTGACTCTGAAGGACCACGGTGACTGCACTGGGCCCCCACCTGGACAACCCAGGACCACTTCCTCATCTCAGGGTCCTTAACTCAGTGGCACTGGCAGAGTCCGCTGTGACAGGCAAGGGAAGATCCTCACAGGTTCTGAGCATGAGGACACGCACATCTTTTCAAGGCTCTTACCCTCTACCCACATTCCCCAGAGGCCAAATACTGGAAACAAGCAAATGTCACTGGTGGGGGCCGGGCCAAGCAGACAGTGCCACCAGCATATGACAGAAGAGCCTTGTACGGCCCGGAAACCACCGCCCTCCTGGGGCTAATTCTTTATTTAAGTTAATTAAAAGGAAATAGCCATACTTTTTCCCCAGAGCATTCTGCTAACCTTTCATTCTGCCCAGCGCATGCTGTCACTTTAGTATTGTTACTATTTTTAACTACGTCAGAACTGAAAGACAAGAGTATGAATAAAATACAAACTGCAGCTGATGAATTTTATCACAAAGGGAAATTATTTCCATTAAAAAAAAAATCCTCTCCATTTTCTAGAAATTTCAAAAACACCCAGTTACCATCCCAGAGCTGCAATGTCACGAATCATAAGTCACAAGAGACAGGCCAGCTACACAAAAATGACTTTATTGGGTCATTTAAAAAAAAAAAAGGGTATTTAAATATTCCAATTACTTGGAGCGCCTGGGCGGCTCAGTGGGTTAAGCCTCTGCCTTCGGCTCAGGTCATGATCTCAGGGTCCTGGGATCGAGCCCCATATCGGGCTCTCTGCTCAGCAGGGAGCCTGCTTCCTCCTCTCTCTCTGCCTGCCTCTGCCTACTTGTGATCTCTGTCTACTAAATAAATAAAATCTGTATATTAAAAAAAATTCCAATTTCAGGCCTCCCAGCTAATCTCTTCTATTGTGTAAGTGTAATAAAATTATATATTGCTAATTCTTTTTTCTTAATGGTAAGAACACAGGAGCTGCACGCTCTTCACGGGTGTTTAAGGACAATATTGTTAACTGTAAGCACAACAAAGCCGAACTTGGTAGCCGTGTGTGATGGCCATCATCATGGATCGCACAACCCAGACACACTTCCATCCGCAGAGAAAGTTCTACCAGACGGTGCTGCTCTAGAATACTCGGGAGCCCGGTTTTCTGTGGGGTTTTTTTAAGTGCATTAGCCTAGAAAAGACAAGAACTCTGTGTGTATCCCATGCAGTACACTCGTTTTGTTCACCGAGCTGGGCAATCCGGTTTGCGTCTCTGACTGCGGGTAACGAGAGCTGAGGGGGCCCCGGGTGACGCGTGGGGTCCCCCAATGCCTGTCTGCCGGATGGACTCAGTAATCAATGACCAGGAGGTTTCCAGGGCCCGGGCCCGCCCCTTTCTTCCGGGTGACCTTGGGCCGTGACCTGCCCTCGAGGCCCGCCCGAGGTCTGCCCCGCCGCATTGTCTGCACCAGTCCCAGGCCGGCGACCCTCAGGCCACCTGTCCCCGGCCTGTCCCCACCTGGGGGCCGCCGACCCGCCCACCAGGGGCGCGCACTCACCGGAGCAGCACCGCGCCACCCATCGCCGTGCCCAGCACGGAGAGCGGCAGGAGGTAGCGGCTCATGCTGGGCAGGAGCTGGGTTCCGACGCCGAGCCCGCCGGGGGTCGCCCAGAGGAGAGGAGCCGGCAGCCCGCGACCCACGTGGGGAGGTGCAAGCTGGGCTCGGCCCCCGGCTTCCGGAAAGGGGCGGGGAGCTGTGGGCGGGGCTTCAAGGGGCGGGCCTGCCCGGAACGGGGCCTATGAGGATGGGCCCCGGCGCCGTTGCGGCCGGGAATGGGAGGTTCCGAAGTCGTGGGCGTGGCCGCGGCCTGGGGGCGGGGCATGAGGGGCGAGCCTGCGCACTGTTCCATGACGTCACGCTCGCGGTGCTGTCCCCGCGCGGCTGTTCCACAGGAGGCAGAGTTAGGGTCCCGCTGCTTCCGCCGCGCCGCGCGCTGCCGTCGCAGGCTGCGCTCCTCTGTGTGCCTTTCCGGTCTGTCAGCCTCTTCACACCTAAAGTGCGTGTTCCGCCGTAGGACCTTCCTCATAGACGATGAGAGAATTTGAGAATTTTGAGGCTCTGGGCCGGGACCTACTAGCCTGGGGCTTCCCAAACCGCTGGGGTCCTGAGGGAGATCTGGGCAAAGACTCTCGAATCTGAGGGAGGAGGGGCGGGGGGTCTGGACTCCCGGGTCTGAGGGAGGAGGGGCTGGGG
>ML109851.1:40091-50191 GCA_003697995.1 Taxidea taxus jeffersonii | reverse complement strand
GGGATGTTATGGATCTTGCCAGAAATCACTTGATATGTCCAAAATGGAGCTTCTTCACTTTCCCTTAAAACTCATCTTTTTCATCTCAGTTCATGGCAGTATTCTTGGCCTGCTCTCTTCTTTCATACCTTAAATTCCTTCCATCAGCCAATCACATCAGCTCCACCCGCAAAATGCGTAGAGAATCCAGCCGCTTGTCACCACCGTCACTGCTACCACCCTGGGCCAAGCCACCATCACCTTGAACCTGTGTCCTTAACTGCCTCTTAACTGCCTCCATACTTCTACCCTTGCCTCTCCTATAATTTATTTCAAATGTGGCAACCAGAGCAATATTTTTAGACATAAGTCATGTCCTGTCGCTCCTCACCTGAAAACCCTCCAATATCTTTCCCTCACATTTAGAATAAAATACCTTCCATGGTCAAGAAGTCCTTACCTGGGACGCCTGGGTGGCTCAGTTGGTTAAGCGGCTGCCTTCGGCTCAGGTCATGATCCCAGCGTCCTGGGATCCAGTCCCACATCAGGCTCCTTGCTCAGCAGGGAGCCTGCTTCTCCCTCTGCCTCTGCCTGCCACTCTGTCTGCCTGTACTCGTTTGTTCTCTCTCTGACAAATAAATAAATAAAATCTTTAAAAAAAAAAAAAAGTCCTTACCTGACTGGGGCCTGCCTCCCTCTCCTACTTTGCCTTCTTATATTCTTTCCCCAGTTCACTGCATTCTACACACTTTGGCCTCTTTGCTGTTCCTTGGCAGTTGCTGTTCCCTCATCCTGAAAAACCCTTTTCTCAGAAAGTCACAAGGCTTTCTCCCTCACTCCATGCAGGTCTTCAGTTACTGAAAGGCCCTTCTGGGTCCGTCTATTAAATTGGCATTCTCCTGTCAGCCAACTATAATCCATTTACTTGTCTCCTTACAGTTGCACCAAATGTGCTCTTTTATGGTCTCTCTCTCCCTCTAGAATCTAAGCTTCCCTTTGAGGCCAGGAACTCAGTATTGCACACTTAGGTATTCCTAGTGCTTCAAACAGTGCCCAAGATACATGCATTTGTAGAATGATTTAATCTACAGACAGTTGTATGAACCCAAATGCACACACATACTGCAGAAATGCATAAGTGAATATTATATATTAAAATACACAACTACATTTTGTGTAGGACCATGTAGAAGGAAAAATAGATATCAGGGAGTAGATGCAACATGTTTACCTCGCATTCTTTCTAAATCAATCAAAACACTCAGAAGCTGTTCAAATCAGTAATACCTCCCTTATAATCACATATATTGCTTTTTCATAAATTATTTCCAGATTATATTCTTGTTTCAATGTTGAAAACATTGAAAAGTTCAAATGATATGAGAGTTATATTTGTATTAATCTATTTTCAGTCTCCTCTCTCTCTGGCCCCTATCTACCTATCCATCTGTCTCTCTTTATCTGACCTATCCATGCCTTTACACTCTGACCCCTTATCTTTAACTATCTACTGGACATGCCCAGTAAATGTTGAAGGTCTTGCAACATCAGATTCAAACCATTCCAAGGTTAACCTCATTCTCTGTTGCTCAGAGTCTACTCTTCTTCTAGGGGCTGCCTTACTTCCCGTTCATCCCTTATATTGAGTCAGTCACCAGATCCCATCCCCTCCGCCTTCTGTGTACTTCTGTATCTGCCCCTTCCCTTCTCATCCCACGTGCACCACCATGGCACAGACCACCTTTAACCCGGAGTCTTCCAAGCTTCTGCCTGTGTGACTCCAGGATCACATAGGCTACTACCATCTTCATCTTGTCACTGCTTTTGCTCCAAAACCTTCAATGGCAAGCAGTTCCAGCACATAAAATCAAAACAACTCTACCTGCTGGTGACGATGCTCTGTTATCTGGCTGTGCTCTCTTCCATTTTACTTGTCTCCTTACAGTTGCACCAAACCACTGGGTTCCTTTCTCTATCGTGTGCTCCTGTTTGCCACCAGATGTGGCATGATCCCCTTAACCCAAATCTTCACTTTTCAATTCTCTTGTCCTTATAATGTTTAGAACAATGTCAGCCTTTACTGATGTCCTTTTTAGCTGAAGTCTTATAGCACTTACTAGTTTTTAAGATGTTTGTAATTAATTATAGGCTTCTTTTTATCTATTTCATCTTGTTGCTCTTTCATATGTTAGTCCTGTCCACCCAATTAGATAGGAATCTACTTGAACAGAAAAAAAACATCTCATGTACTTATATATAGCGCTGGTATGTGCCCGCATAGCATACCAGTACTTTTTTTTTTCAGGCATACGCACACACACCAGTTCAAATAAGTCAACATTCCCATTGCTTATTCAGAGAAAACAAGTTTACGTGCCAATTCAAGTAGGACAGGTGGGAAAGAAAGAAGGGGAATGTGATGGGTTTGGAGAAGCTGTGAGATTTTTTAAAGACTGAAATGTCTATATAATAACCATAGTAATAATAATAACAATAACCACAAAGCACTGATTCCCCATATCCCACAGTCAGAGGCAGATTTGTAATGAAGCTAGTGAAATGTCAGAGTTCCTCACTTGACCATTTCCCTATAAGATCCTAAGGGAACCCTAGCACTGTGGTCACATGCATGTTTTTGTAAAACTTACAAAATTAAGATATTCTAACTGCACTCAATTCAGATCATCTTGATTCACAGCACTGCATTGTCTGTAGGCATTCTGCATTCATAATTTCTCATGGTGGATGGTACTGAGGTGGCCAAGACCTTTTGTATCCATAATTTGTGATGCCATGCACCACTGGAATAACTGAATGAGCATTTTTTAATTATGATTTTTATGCTTTTTATTGTCTCATTGTTTCCTTAGCCACAAAATGAAATTGAGTGTTCTAAGCTAGCTCTAGACTGTTTCCTGCCCATATGAGAAATGACAGAACCCTGAACAAACAGGAAATGAAGTGCCAGAAGAGATAGAATTGAATTTTCATTGAGGACCTACTATATTCCAAAAGTGTGCATAAGTCTTTGATCTCTTTGAGTGCTGTAATAACTATTTAACGCAGATAATCATTTTCTCCATTGACAAGTGAGAAAACCAAAGCTCAAAATGTTAAGTAACTTATTCCAAGGCACATAACTAGAAAGAGTTTGAATTTGGACGTGCTCCTGAATGCAAAGCACGTGTTGTTCCTAAATATTACACGACTGAAGCAAAAATCAAGAAATAGGTGTTACAAATAAATCGGGATATACATGGATAACCATTTGAAGAAACTAATAAAAATCTAGATACCCTCCTTTCTACATATTTTTCCATAGTATATTTGTGTAAACAAAATGTAAAAATGTTATTTCTTTTCTGTACTTCTCTGTCTTCTCTTGATCTATTACTTCAAGAGATTCAGAGTAAAGCTGCAGTTTCCTTTGTGAAGTCAAGAATTTATAATTTGTCAGTCCCTAAAGAAAAATGTGAAGGAGGGGGAGTTGAAAGATCTGAAGAGTTTGGAGTATGACGCCGGGGCTCTTTATCTTCAGGTGCTGGAATGTTGTGTTTCTGTCACCCTTGCACTTGTGATCTGCTGCCTGATTCCATTTGAGATAGTAGCTACTCTAAAGCAGTACGGTGAATTTGAACTTGCTGTGTTTGAGTAATTACTTCATTGTGGCTCCTTGCCACTTAACAGCCTTGGAGAAATCTGTAGTTAGTACACACATATATTTTATTTCAAGGTGACTTTTGATTATTTCCCTCTTGTATTTTCTTAGATACTTACGTAGCTATAAAACAGCTTTGTCATTGCTTTGGTAAAATGCATTCAAGCTTGCTACCCTGCAAACACATCTAGAGGGAGAGAGAAAGAGAGCGAGAGAGGAAGATTGCTATTAAATTCCCATGCATTCAAGCAAGAACAGCTGGTTAGGATTAGGAGAACATTCTACCTTCAGCATACAGCTTTCCCACAGCTTCTTTCCCCTTTCTTTCTTTTTTTTTTTTTTTCCTGTAGCTGACATAAACAAAGTTGGTGTCATATCCTGTATTGAGTTAACATTTTTGTAACAATCAAGATATTTCACTAAATTATTTTTAATGCTGAGTACAGCAAACATTTCATTATTCAGGAATCTGCCTTTTAACCAGAGTAAGCATTCACATGATGACTAAAATATATAAAATAAATTATATCACACAAGGTCATTCCTAGCAATAGCTTTAATGCTGTTCACTTGCTCAATAGGCATGTTAGACTTTTTCCCTTTTTTTTTTTTTTAAGGTAAGCATATGTGGTCCTGGGAACTGA
The DNA here is from genome assembly GCA_003697995.1 of Taxidea taxus jeffersonii. Taxonomy (NCBI): domain Eukaryota; kingdom Metazoa; phylum Chordata; class Mammalia; order Carnivora; family Mustelidae; genus Taxidea; species Taxidea taxus. The sequence continues at coordinate 45,910 of ML109851.1, read as the reverse complement.
CTGATCAAATTAGATAGATTTGGGGCACCTGGGTGTGTCAGTTGTTTAAGTCTCCCAACTCTTGATTTCAACTCAGGTCATGATCTCAGGGTTGTGAGATGGAGCCTTGCATTGGGCTACCACTTAGTGGGGTGTCTGCGTGAGATTCTCTGCCCCGCCCCCGCACCCCGTTCACATACTCTCTTGCTCTCTCTCGCTTAAATAAATGGATAATTTTTTTTTTAAAGATGAGTGGGTAATTCTCGTGTGAGAATTTGGTTTTGTGACACAAGTGACCACCATGGACAAGTTTTAGGACATCCCGATTGCAGTGCTATAGAAGTTTAGGGTGGAACTTGGTCCCTGATCATATCTTCCAGCACCACAGGGCAGCACACAGACTCCAAATAACAGAGGGCCCGAGACTGCAAAATGTGCATCTTTCATTCTCTACACTAATCAGTGTGTTACTGGTAGAAATTATTTACTCCAAGTTACCTATAGCCCTCTCCAGAGAGCCTGCCCTTGTCTCTAGACTAGCTGAACTATTTTAGAAATCTGTGACAATTCAAGTCATTATTACTGCAGTATTGTAGGCTAAGGAAGACCTTGTTTGAGTTTTTAGGAATTTCGCAAGTCTGAATTGCATAGTAATAAATACAGGTGATCACTTAATAAATATCCTTTAAGACTTTTTTCATCTATTCAACCAGGAGTCATGAGTCAGAACTTTTGATTCGTATTCCCCACTCTGGAACTAAACCAGTTCTGTGAGATGAGCAAGTCAACACTTTTTTTTTTTTAAACATGTTATTTATTTATTTGACAGAGATCACAAGCAGGCAGAGAGGCAGGCAGAGAGGGGGAAGCAGGCTCCTCACAGAGCAGAGAGCCTGATGCGGGGCTCAATCCCAGGACCCTGGGATCATGACCTGAGCTGAAGGCAGAGGCTTTAACCCACTGAGCCACCCAGGTGCCGCTGCAAGTCAGCACTTTATGTAATCCTCATGTTCTTCATCTGGAGAGACGGGGTTATCTAAATTTGCTATATGCCTACATACTTGTCCATTGCTGTGCTGCATTGTAGTGAAAAGTATAAGACACAGGTTCTACTCTCAAGACAGGTACTTTAACAATTAAACATCAAAAAGGGCAGTATTCGGGACGCCTGGGTGGCTCAGTTGGTTAAGCAGCTGCCTTCGGCTCAGGTCATGATCCCAGCGTCCTGGGATGGAGTCCCACATCGGGCTCCTTGCTTGGCGGGGAGCCTGCTTCTCCCTCTGCCTCTGCCTGCCTCTCTGTCTGCCTATGCTCGCTCTCTCTCTCTCTCTCTCTCTCACTAATAAATAAATAAAATCTTTAAAAAAAAAATTAAAAAAAACTTTAAAAAAAGGGGGGACAGTATTCCTTCATTTGACACATATAAATTGAGTACTTTCTATAGGTTAGGCATCCTGCCACATGCCGCGAAGATGGCTTTGGATGCCATTAATGCCCCCCAGTGCTATGGGCATTACAGGGAAGCTGTCCCTGGAGTTGTCTGGAAAGTGATCATCACAGACATGAGGATGGGACTAGATTAGTAATTTCAGGCAAATGAGGCAAGGTGCAAGGAGATAGATAAGTAATAATGTCATATATCAAGCTTTTATATAGCAGATACTGCTGTAGGCTTTTCATACATTTATAAGTGACTCACAAAAATATAGTGAGGTGTGGATATAACTTTCCCCATTTTGTAGAGGATGAAATTTACTTGGCAGTATTTTTTTTAACATATAAAGTATTGTTTCAGAGGTACAGGTCTGTGATTCATCAGGCTTACACAACTCACAGCGCTCACCATAGAATATACCCTCCCCAGTGCCCATCATCCAGCCACCCTATCCGTCCCTCCCCCAGCAGCCCTTAGTTTGTTTCCTGAGATTGAGTCTCTTATGGTTTGTCTCCCTCCCCAGTCCCATCTTGTTTAATTTTCCTCCCTTCCCCCCACAATCCCCCTCCCTGCCTCTCAAATTCCTCATATCAGAAAGATCATATGATAATTGTCTTTCTCTGATTATTTCACTTAGCATAATACCCTCTGGTTCCATCCACATCATTGCAAATGGCAATATTTCAGGGGTGGTTTTGATGGCTGCATAATATTCCATAGTGTGTGTGTGTGTACATATATGTGTGTGTGTATGTGTGTGTTTGTATGTGTGTGTATATATCACATCTTCTTTTTCCATTCATCTGTTGATGGACATCTAGTTTCGTTCTTTCCATAGTTTGGCTATTGTGGACATTGCTGCTATAAACATTTGGGTGCACGTGCCCCTTCAGATCACTATGTTTGTATCCTTAAGGTAAATACCCAGCAGTGCCATTGCTGGGTTGTAGGGTAGCTCTATTTTCAACTTTTTGAGGAACCTCTGTACTGTTTTCCAGAGTGGCTGTACCAGCTTGCATTCCCACCGACAGTGTAGGAGGGTTCCCCTTTCTCCGCATCCTCGTACTTGGTAATATTTTAAACTCACCCCCACAGGCTGTAACTCTTCCAAGATTATACAGTAAGTGAGAGAGTCAGGATTTGAATCCATGGTCTGTGCCCCAAATCAGCACTATTCTGCCTTCTAAATATGTTAAAGGAACTCCAGGTATTTTGTTGAAGTGAAGTGATTTTTAGTCATGTCACAACTCCAGCATATGAAATCACAGAGAAGAATATTATATTCAGAACTTCCCTCTTTGAGTAACTCAGAAATCTATATCCCTTTTTCTTACTCCTAGAGATCCTTTTCTTTTTCCTTTCTTTACCTGTAGTTTGGTCTTTCTCCAGTCAGCAGTTTTTACCAGTGCTATCTGGTAATGGAGGGTGTGGTGAGGTTAAGAGAGCAGTAATGAAATCTTATCCCATTTTATTTTCATCATTGTCCTAAACATGAGCACATGTAGCATAGCTCCATTAGCTATTCAACTGTGAAAACTAGACCAGCCATCATTTACACATTCATTCAGTATCATGACTAAAGGTGAACAAAAATTCAAGATATGATTTATCTGCATTTGAAGGTCTTCTCTTCTTCTTCAACTGCCTAGAGAATGTGGAGGCATGTACATAAAACATAGAAATCAGGACGATGATCCCAGCAGGCTATAAATAACTGCTCTTGAATGGGTACAAAGAACATCCTGACTTATGTTCACAGGTCTATTAAGGCTCAGTCTCATTTTTAAATTCACAGTTTCCCTTCTGGCTACTTTTTCTAGGTGTTTTTCTTTTCCTTTACCTTTTTTTTGGGGGGGGGGGTTGGAGACTAGGGGAGAGTGGGATTTCCAAGTAAGAGACCACAACATTCCGAGGAAATGAATACAACTAGAATGCTGGTGTATTTGTGTAATCCCAAACCTGGTCTCCTAAATATTTGGTAGACTACTTATATCCCTAAGCTGTTACGTTTTCAAGGATTTTTGCAAAAAGGATTTTGCAAATTAAAGCGAAGACCACATTCACCCAAACTTTAGATGGTTACTATAGTTAACATCTGGGCTGTGTCCTGACGTCAGCCTGTAGTGATGAAGTCCAGATGTTATAACTTAGCAATGTTTTTATTACTTCTAAGCATTTGCTGCCTTTGTTGGTGTGTGTGTGTGTGTGTGTGTGTTTTAAGACTCTAACTTCATACATGAAGGTATTAGAGAAGAAGAGGAGATGAAATTAGTGTAGACCCAGAGTAACTAAAGGCCTCCACTTTTGACACACACTTTCAGGCCATCACAGAACATGCAGCCTGTGGGAAGGCAGGCTCCTGGGCCTGCCAGATAAGGATATCTCCATTCCATTGCTGTTTTCTGTTAAAACAGGCTATATGATTGACTAATGGCTACTCATATTTAATACTATATAGTAAGGAATTAAATCAATAATAAATATTCTAAGACATTTACAGTTATTTCTTTCAATCTGTTTTAGTTTTATATATCCACATACATAAATATCTCTACATATATAAGCAACACACACACACACACACACACACACACACATAGTATTGATTGTTCTAGAAGAGGGGAACCACCACTCACACAACAGCAGCCACATTGCAGCAGGGCCATTTACAATGAACAGCCAAGGGCAGGTTGTAAAAGGCACTATTACTCCTAACATCCATGTGAAGAAAGTAAGAAAATCTCCCAAAACAATTTCTTCCCTCAAAACCCATTTTAGTTCTATATCCATTAATTTATCTAAAATACTCACATGGCTAATCCTATTTTTAACTGACTTCATTTCTTATGCTAATGAATAGCATATGCATTCCAAACACTTTATTACTTGGTGTTAAAAGCTCAGCTTTGGTTTAACCTGAAACTATTCTTACAACTTGCTAGGAGTTACCCCAAGTTCTGTTCTGTTATTGCAGGTTTTGGGGAGCAGATCATATGATAGCTCCCCATTTTTCTCAGTTGTTTAGATGATTTTGTGTGAACATTTTATAGCTTCATTACATTGTACTTGGAGATGTACAGCGTGCTCTAACAGTGAACCTGCTGGTCTGTACCTGAGTGAGATTACCTTTCTGGTTTCAGTTCTTGAACACACTTCCATTTTCTCTACATAAATCCTGAGCCTCAATAGTGGGACGACCATGGGCCAGGATACTCGTTACTCCCTCTTTTGAGCCATTACTGTTTGCTCAGAATCCTTAACAGGACAATTGTAATGGGACCTTTTTTGGCAGCATCATGTAAAATCTTTGCTTACTTTTCTACATGATGAACCTTCAGACATTTGAAAGCAAGCAAGAAAGATATCCTCTTATCTCCAGGATATACCTCCTAAATTATTTCAGCATTTTCGTAACTAGTAGAGGTTTCAAGATCTTTAAACAGTATCTTTTAGATGCTTTCTAGTTTGTTAATAGCCCTCTTTAGTAAACAAGACACTTTACATGTGCTCTGAGCAAGGTAGGATATGGTGGGAATTCTTCCTCCCTTGTTCTAGGCCACAGGACAATATTAGTATAACCTATAATTACAATACATTTACTCTTCATATTTTTGTCACCTACACGATTTTGATGGCTCATTTTAATCTCATGATCACATATAAGCAGGAGATCTTTTTAACATGAAATAGAATCATCAAGACTCTTCTACAGCAGAGGTTTTTTTTAAAGCCCAAATATAGGGTTGGCATATGTCCCAGTTAAATTTAATCTTGTTCACTCTACATATATCTTCCCTTACCCATCATTTCAGCCTATTGAGATAATTCTGAGTCTTTATCCCTTCATATATTAGCTCCTTATTTCAGCTTTGTGAAACTCATAGACTTTATAAGCACACCATCTTGAACTTTTAATTAGGGACTCTGGGCTTAATTTAATGAAATACTACTTAAGACATGATCAGTGATAAAATAGAGATCTCTCTTTAGGTCCATATTCATTTTTAATTGTCCATATTCCTAAAAGCCAGTTGTTCAGCCAAAATATGGCTCTATCTAATTGTTCCAGCACCCATTCAGTCTAAAAGAACATCACTAACATTTTGCAAAATGCTTTGCTGATATCAGGAGGCATGCCATTTCTCTGATTTACTCATGTAATGACATTATAAAATGGAATTAGGTATTATTAAGAATTGCGTTCTCGGGTAACTGGGTGGCTCAGTAGGTTAAAGCCTCTGCCTTCGGCTCAGGTCATGATCCCAGGGTCATGGGATCGAGTCCCGCATCGGGCTCTCTGCTTGGCAGGGAGCCTGCTTCCTCCTCTCTCTCTCTGCCTGCCTCTCTGCCTGCTTGTGATCTCTGTCAAATAAATAAATAAAAATCTTTAAAAAAAAAAAAAAAA
>ML109851.1:4147-39991 GCA_003697995.1 Taxidea taxus jeffersonii | reverse complement strand
ATTAAAATGCCTCAACATAAATCACACTCATGAAATCCTCTTAAACAGATTAAAGAATCATATGATTATCTTAATTTTATTTTTTTAAAGATTTATTTATTTATTTATGTTAAAAAGAGAGAGTTGCAGAGGGAGGGACACAGGGAGAGGGAGAGAGAATCTCATTTAGACTCTCTGCTGAGAGCATGAATCCCAAAATGGGGCTCGATCTCACAACCCTGAGATTATGACCTGGGCTGAAATCAAGAGTCAGATACTTAATGAACTGAGGCCCCCAGGCACCCCTGATTATCTCCATTTTAAAGATTAAGATACTGAAGTTCAGAGACACGGCTAGAATCCAGATCTTGTTATTTTAAGTACAGTTGTTTTTCTTTCCCCCCCATGACACCACAGCTAACAGGATTCAATTGCATTCTATTTGCATGGTTAGGTGCTCAGTGAATATTTTTGAATAAATGGGTAAATTTGTTCAAAAAGTCTATCCAAGGACTTTGCCTCAAAGCATTTTGCCATTTAAAAGAGCTGGCTCATTTCTGCAAGAACAAAAATTAACCTCTATTTTACTAGCAAGTGTAGTAACAAGAATTGAATGTATAAATAAATAGGCAATTTTTTAAGACACTGTATGTGTGATATTTATAATATTGAGAACTATGTTTTCTAAATCCTGGCCTACAGACAGGTGCCAGTCCAGGTTGAAATTCCCAATGAGCTGCAGTAAATTGAAAAATAAGAGGCAATTGTTATGGACTGAATTTTGTCCCCACCCCACGCATATGTTGAAACCCTACCCTCTCATGTGGCTGTATTTGGAGATGGCATCTGTAAGGAGGTAATCCAGGTTAAGAGAGGTCATAAGGTTGGTGTCCTTATAAGAAAAGCAAGAGATACTAGGAGTATGCTCACACAGAAGAAGGGCCATGTGAGGACATAGCCAGGAGCAGCTGTCTGCAAGCCAGAAAGAGAGCACTCACCAGAAACCAACCCTGACAGCACCTTGATCTTAGACTCCCAGCTTCCAGAGCTGTGAGAAAATAAATTTCTGTTGTTTAAACACCCGGTCTATGGTCTTCTGTTATGGCAGCCCCAAGCTGACCAACAGCAATGTACTGAATTTTTAATCATATCAAATGTATTCAATTTAAAGCCCTGTCCTTTTTCTGCCCTTTTTCCTTTTTTGCTGTTAATATATCCTCACTTAGGAAATTATGGTGATGACAGAGGTTGGTTTTGTGTGCTGTATATTAATACATTCACCTAAGATAGTAAAGGTTAGCATTCCAATCCTCCCCTCTAGTTTGGAATTGTTACTAGTCTATGAAGTCCGTGTTAGAGAGACCGTGGGAGTGTGGTAATGATATTCTGTTGGCCAGCTGACTTCAACCAGGAGAATTCTGATCTACAGAGAACTAAGATCTTTGTGAAGCTTAGTGAAGCAGATGGGAACAATATTCTTCTGGCAGGGAATAGCAGTATTTTGGGTCAAAAATGATCAAATTGTATTAAAGCTTTGTAGAAGCAATATGAGTAGAGCAGAATCATTTGGTAGAACTTTATATGGAAACATTTGTTCAAGAAACCCCTATCAATCCTCTCCCACGTGCCAGGCAGTGTCAGGCAATGAGGGTATAATGGTGACTGAGGCCCATCCCATGCACAGAAGGGTCTCACTGTCTTGTGCTCTGGACAGTGAGGGGAGTACTGTGATAGAAACGGGGCTAGTGTCCCAAAGCAATTCAGGTGAGTCCCCATCCTGGCCTCTGGTGTCCTGGCAGGCAAAGGCATTTTAGGGAGAATGGATGGCATATAGAGAGGCAGAAAGTGGCCAAGTGTGTGAGGGAGGTGATGGCATCAGTGGATACGTTTGCCTGAAAAGGAAAAAAGAATGATGAATGGGGATAGTTTGGGGTGCGAGATAATGGCTACAGGGTATGTTCTGGTTTTCTGTTTATTGCTATTTATTTAAAATTTTATTTATTTATTTGACAGAGAGAGATCACAAGTAGGCAGAGAGGCAGACAGAGAGAGAGGGGGAAGCAGGCTCCCGGCTGAGCAGAGAGCCCTATGCGGGGCTCGATCCCAGGACTCTGAGATCATTACCTGAGCCAAAGGCAGAGGCTTAACCTACTGAGCCACCAAGGTGCCCCTGTTTATTGCTGTTTCTGTTCTTTTGACTTGGGTTGTTTGTTTTTTAATCAGGGAGAGAGAGACAGGCTGATGGGAATTACCAGTTAAAGTAGGGGTGGGGAGGGGGAGAGAAATGGAAGGTGAAACTCTGAGTAAGGGCTAAGAAAATTGTTGAGGTATTAATTCAGAAAACGGGTGAAAGGCGCAGTAAAGGGGAATCTTCCTTAGAAGGCGTGCAGCCCCACCCCGAGACCAGTGGAAACAGGATAGATTGCTGTGGTAACAGATAACTTGACAAGGAGTGTCTGGGGAGCTGAGATAGATCACAGCCTGTGGCCTCAACTTTCTTACTTCAGCCCCGACAACATAGTCTGCTAAAAATGGATCGGGGCTTGAGACGAGTGGGGGAGGTTTAGAGGAATGGCAGAGGAATGGAGAAGGTCAAGTCCAAAAATGAAGTTAGGGCACTTGAATTGGTAATGACTGTTATTTACAAAGCATTGGCATTTCTCCAGCGGTAAGTTGCTACCTTTTCAGGGGAGGGGGGGAAGAAAGGGGGAATTGCAGCTTTAATTCAGCATGGAGGTTTTCCCGGTTCAAGGCACCGAAGAAGCAAGAATCTGGGGAATTGAAGGTGTGTGCCAGGAATGAATGACAGACGCATCCAGAAACTCACTGTGGGCAGGAGATAGGATGGGAGACTGAGTCCAGAAGGCAATGTCATAGTTGAAGACTTCTGAATGACGCACTCTAGGGGATAAAATAGCATGGATGGATGACGGGTGACGGTCTTGGAGTTGTTCAAGGTTACAGTGTGTGGAGGCTGTCTACTAGGTCCTTGCCTCCTCTGATGAGGCTGTCGCAGTTGGAGGGGAAGGGAAGTGTGTGAACTGAGGGCTAGTCTTTGGTGAAGAAGGAGGAGCAATGGGAGATTCTGGACTGCAGAAGTGACCAGAGAATAAGGACTGGGAGACAGCAGCTGAGAGAACGTCTCAGGAACCAGACAGAGCTGCACGAGAAGTGGAGGGGGTAGGAGTGGCCTGGGTTTCCGTTAGGACCAGCAGGTGGAGAAACTGCTGCCTAAGCTGGGGATGTGAGAGAGCATAGGGAGCAATGAAGTAAGGCCAGTGGCCCAGGAACGGGGGAGGGGGGTAGGAGGAGGGGGAAACAAGGAGAAAAGAGTGAGGGAACACCTCACAGCAGGGTGCAAGAGGTGCTTTTGTGACCCCCCTGAGCATCTGCCCAGGCCACACAAGTGAGGACCCAGACTAACCAATTGCCTGCTTTCCTGGAGCCTCAGTATCAAATGGTTGGCCTTTCACTTCATAACTAAAGATTATAGAGAAAAGAGGCATAGGCTCAGGTCACGGCAAAACTACAGCTAGGCATTTTCATGTTATTTACCCGATTTGCCATAAGCAGTATCCCACTAAAATGAATACAGACCAGAAAGGGCTTTCAGCTTGGAGCAGTTCCCAGTAGTACTATGAAGCTAGTCACAGTATTATTAAAATATTGCTCGGTTTCGTTAGAAAATTATTCTAGAACCATCGTTAGCCTTAAGTCTGGGATAATTTATGTTAAACACAAAGCAGTTCTGTTCTTTGCCCTTGCTTGAGCATACCTGTAACATATCTTGGAAGTCAGGCATTTGTGTGGATTTGGGGCAGTCAGGCATTGTGCTTATGATGAGCAGTATTGTGTGACAATTAAGAATATCTGGTGGAGGGGCGCCTGGGTGGCTCAGTGGGTTAAGCCTCTGCCTTCGGCTCGGGTCATGATCCCAGGGTCCTGGGATGGAGCCCTGCATCGGACTCTGCTCAGCAGGGAGCCTGCTTCTCCCTCTCTCTCTGCCTGCCTCTCTGCCTACTTGTGATCTCTCCCTCTCTCTCTGTCAAATAAATAAACAAAATCTTTAAAAAAAAATAAAATAAAGAATATCTGGTGGGGTTTCAGTTACCATTCTGCCACTTATATGATGTGGGTAACTACGGATAGGTTCCTTAGTCTCACTGGGCCATAGTGTCCACATCTGTAAAATGGGTATGTCATTAACATACCTACCACACAGGGTTGCTGGGAAGATTAAATGAGTCACAAAAGCAAAACACTTAGAAGGCTGTCTAGCACATTGGAAGTGCTAAGTGTCAGGAATTCCTCTAATTGCACATAATGTGACACACTTTGAAAGGTATTCTGTCGTCGATAGTCAGTCCTGCTGGCAAAGTACTGGCCGTGCTGTCTTTGCAGTTGCGGTCCTGACCTAGTAACAAGTGTGCCAAATTGCACAGGCAGATAGTCATGTTTGGCAGTGGCTGAAGCTTTGACTGTTAATGGAACAACTGGAACTGACTTTTACTTGGCATCCAACCAAATAATGAATCCTTGTCATCATCTCAGCAATATGTTTGCCTCTTGTGTCTCGATTTACAGTGGTCGTGCATTAAATACCTGTAAAAAGCACCTTACTTCTTTCTGGGCGATAAGCAAAACTCCTTGCAACGTGATTAAGGACATGGGCTATCTGGATGGTATGCTTGTTAACAGAGGAGTGTGTTTCTGCCTGTATTTAAGAGAGACACTCAGTCTGGGTTTTGTTCATCAGAGTTTTGCAATCAAGGGTCACTTCTAGGTGGGGCACTGTACTGACAGCAAAACAGGAATGAACAGTATTTATGACCTAAATGATGGGCTGCATTGGCCTGATGCTCTGCTTTATTCATTCAACAAATATTATAAATATGTTCCAGGCACTGTGCTAGACCCCAGGACATAGCCCTGCTCCCTAGACTATCTGCAGATACTTAAATATGGACTCAGACAAGTGTGATAAAGAGATGAGCGAGACAGTGGTATGCAAGTGAGTGTTGGATGATGGAATGTGGTCGTGTGAAGGAAAAATCATTTGACTTACTCTACTTTCATGGGTATCTTTATTACAAATACGGTTGGAATCTAGATTGGGGTGGACTACTGTCCATGTACTCTTTGGTCAACAAGATTTCTGAGGGGTCTTCATTTTGAAATACTTTATTGAGCATCGATTTCTTCTATTTAAGATGGGATACACATACATAAACACAATCCAGAATGCTGCTGCATGACCAAATCTAGCCAATACCAGGAATCCTGGTAAATGTTGAAACATTAAGACCTTCATTCTATTCTAATGGTATTCCTATTGTCATCTTAATTCCTAATTTTCTGTTGCTCAAATCAATCCTATCTAAATAGTTAGCTGGGAATCCTATAGAAAAAGAAAATTTAAGATATTTAAACAGGAGTGCTTTCAGACCTTTGGAAACAAAGTTTTTTTTCTCCAAATGAAAACTACTGCATAAACAAAAATGTATCTTTAACCTCAGTTTCTTCCCTTAATTTGCCATTGTTGCAAAGGGCCTTTAAAAATTTCCTCAGTTCCAGGCAGAAGTACAACTGGATTCTTTCTGTCTGCCCAACTGCCTTCTCTCATAATTATGCATCCTCAGGACCACTCATCTCTACTCCAAGTTTTAGCTCCCCTGTTTAAAATGTCATTTAAAGCATCTTACAGCGTTTTACATCTACCTCAATAACATCTGATGGCGGGGTCTGGGGCCTGGACAGAATTGTAATTTGGGTTTCCCTTTTAAGAAGCCCCTGAGACAATGATTTGGGTGCAAGGAGTGTATCAGAGATGCACTGAAAGAAGAGGGAGAGCTTGGAAAGTGAGGAGAGCTGGTGAGGGGCTAGCAAGCTGCATGCACCCGTGGCCCTGTGTTCTGGCTACCACGTTACAGAACCACCCAGAAGTCAGCCGCATCAAACTTCCACCTAAGATGCTTGCAGACCGTGTGTTAGGAGTTGGAGGGCATAGGGGTCTCTGCTTCTCGAGGTCTAGGGCCTCAGCTGGAAGGTTTCAAAGGCTGGAATGTCCCCACTGCTGGGCCTGGAATCACCTGGAGGTTTCTTCAGTTGTGCTGATGGTGGATGCTAGCTGTCAGATGGCTCCTTGGCTGGGGCTCAACAGAGCACCTACACGTGGCCTCTTCACATGGCCTGGACTTCCTCTCAGCAGCACAACCTCAGGGCAGGCAGACTCCTTACAAGGTAGGGCAGGGCCCCAGGGTCCCAGAACGAATGTCCCAGAGAAAAAGGCTACACAGCCTCAACTCTTCTAATCTAATTCTTCTAACCATATTGTGTTGGTCACAAGCAAGCGATGATCCTGCCAGGGCACTTGGGTGACTCAGTTGTTAGGCATCTGCCTTCGGCTCAGGTCATGATCCCAGGGTCCTGGATTGAGCCCCACATCGCGTCAGGCTCCCTGCTCAGTGGAGAGCCTGCTTCTCCCTCTCCCAGTGCCACTCCCCCAGCTCATGCTCTCTCTCTCTCTCTCTCTCTTTCTCATTCTGCAGTCTCTCTTAAGTAAGTAAATGATTTTTTTTTCTTTTAAAGTAATGATCCTGCCCTAATTTAAGGGAAGGGAAAAATAGAGTTCAATTTTCAAAAGAAGTATGTCAAAGAATTTCCAGCATTTTTTTTCTAAAAACAAAATACACAAAAAAACTTGCCACAGTGTAGGCAACCATCTTCCTTCTTGACTAGAAGTGTCAAAGGGAAGGCAAAATGTGAAGTAACAAGTAATTACAATATAATGAACAGATAATTACAATATAACATAACATACAGGTGATAAGAAACAGGTAGGTACAGAGTATAATAGGATCACAGAAGAATGACGCTTAGCTTGGTCATGGGCTCAGAGAAAATGGATTAGCGTCAGTCAGATGGAGGTAGGGAGGAGATTTCAAGAAGGAGGAATAAAAGCAGCCACTCGATGTGTGCAATTTGGTAAAGTGAAATGAGGAGAGTGGCAGGTGAAAGTGGAAACAGAAGGTCATGAGAAATCTTGAATGTCATATTAACAGGCAGAGACCTTATTTTAAGGCAGTGAAGAGTCATTAAGGGTCGTTGTCAGCATCTGGAGTAAAGATTATAAAAGCCTGAATGGAGTATGGAGCTAGATAGTAAGAGGTGGATTTGAGAAATAGTTAGAACATAAAATAATGAATACTGGGGGGTTAATTGGGTGTGTGGAGTGTAGGTTTACCGGTGGGTTCGGACCCTGGATGCTCGGAGGCATGCTGGTTCCAGTGAGACGAGGAAATGGTTGGGGGAGGAGATGTTGAGAATGAGATCCCTGTGGCCATCCAGGTACACTTGGCCATGTCTGAGTCTAAACCTGAGAGAGAAAGCAGGGTGGGAGAGATCAAGTTGAGAATTATCAGCAAATAGGAGAAGAAAGAAAAGTCTAAGAAGGATATACCGAAAAGACAGAGCAACTCTTTTGGCTCCAAGAATGTAGATTTGAACTTGAAGTTCATAGGTGATCACCTCAGTTGTCTTGATGATGAAGACAAGGATGTCTGTTGAGAGAAGGTGGAGCCCAAATCCTGAGAGCAATTTTTAAACAAAGACAAACAACAAATATGGACCCTACAAAGGAAGAAAGTTTTCCCTGTTGGTACTGTGCAAGTCTTTGTAATTGTTCCTGATGTCCTCTCGTTGTCCTCAGAAATTCTAACCCCGAGACCCACTCACCAAATACACAAAAGCATTGCTAAAAACTGTTAGGGTCACACTCCCGTATACTCTCTGGCACCATCACAGTTGATTTTGTTCCTTCAGATTCACATACATATTGCAGAAGCACTAAATAAGAAAATCATTAACCATTAACCATCTTTAAACCGTCTTCACAAGCAGAAACATCTATAATGAAATGGAAAGAGGTCCTTTTTTTTTCCTTTTCCCTTGGTATTTAGTATTTATTATTCCAGAACATCTCAACAATCCAGATTTGTGTGTTAGTATGAGTTTCCAGCAGATGATAGAAAGCAGGCTTCCTCTGTAAATCTTCCTTACTTTTCTTGAGTCTGAATCACAGAGAATTCAGAGTATCAATGCCCTAGGAAAGATGTTTTTCCAAGAGGAATTGGCAGGGCAACAGAATGTGTTTGAAGACCAAGAAGACAAGAGGAACAAGCTTTTCCTTCAACGATCATGTGCTTGCCTTACTCAGTAGATACTAACAGTATAATTACTGTAGGCATGCACAAGTTTGGTTGTTTGTTTTTGTTTTTTTGGGGGGGGGTTCTTTTTTCACCTGTAAAAGGGTTTCTCCTACTTAAAAAGGTTGAAAAGCCACTGGTTTAGATAATCCTAATCCATGGATAATCCCCACATCTTCCCTTCACTGGCTCCAATTGCCTTCCCCAAGAAAGCTCCCATCAGAGCTCCTAAGGGTGAGCCAAATGGACAGATCTGAGCATTGCCCCCTTAATGAAGCATAGCAAATGACCAAAAGGCAAGCTGCCGAAAGAGAAATGAAAGGAACCCAGGGTCTGTATTCCAAACTGGCTAATTGGCCCCTGAAAGATAGTGAGTGCTGTGCAAATGTCTCTTACTTCCTAACAGCTCAGCAGGGCCTCCATTGGAAGAATCCAGCACCAACTGGGGGGTCACTGCAGAAGGGAGATTCTCAACCAGTGTCCTTTGTCCTTGTTGAAAGAACTGAAAGCCCCTCTTCACTGTGTTACTTTGCCATTTAGAGGGCTTAGGGGTGAAGGGGAAGGACAAGGAAAGGGGAAAGCTTTTCTTATGTTTTCTCTGCTACTTTCATAGAGGCTCAGAAATATTAATTTTCGAGACATCTTCCTTTTATGGTCTCACAGTTGAACCTGATCTAGAATATAAAAACATACAGCAGGGTATAATGAATTTGGAAAACAGAAACCAAGGAAAAAGAAAAATGAGCCCAAATCAGGCTGAGGATTTTAGCATAGGAAAACTTGGATCCTCTGTGACCTAGCCTCCTGCACGTTCACACTAGAGGTGTTTACAGTGGATATTTGCATAATAATGCTCACCTAAGTGGCCTTCTCTTAACTCTTAATTGAAAACACTCCTCACCTCTGGATAATTTGTAAACATCTGCTTTCATGTTGGGTGAAGAGAAATTCAGAGTGTGCACACAAGGATGACAGAAACCCACAAAGTGACCTCCCAGAGCCCTTTGATGGAGGTGTAGTATCTCTCAAACAAGCGTGGTCTGGGCAAGAATAACTGAGATGGAGAAGACCCCCAGTGCCTCCCTCTCTCCTCATGCACTCTCTTACCTTTTCCCTTTGGCCTTCCTTACCGCCTCTGGAGCTTCATTAGAAGCGAAGCCTAAAACTACCCGAAACAGCTGAGAATCTAATACTTTGTCTGCTGAGCCACATTCATCTGCTGACCGTGAGACTATGTGAAACCAGCAGCCCAATCTCTTCAGGGAACACATGTTTCTAGGAAAAGTTCAGATTTTATAGTTAGGGGTTCTCCCCATCAGAGCAAAGATATTTTCAAAGTAAAGAGAATATGTTTATTTTCATTTGAATAGAAATTGGTCATTAGCAACTTGGTTTTAAAGTTGCTTTAAAAAACAAACAGGGACGCCTAGGTGCCTCGGTTGGTTGGGCGGCTGCCTTCGGCTCAGGTCATGATCCCAGCGTCCTGGGATCGAGTCCCACATTGGGCTCCTTGCTCGGCAAGGAGCCTGCTTCTCCCTCTGCCTCTGCCTACCTCTCTGTCTGCCTGTGCTCGTGCTATCTCTCTCTCTAACAGAAACAAATAAATAAAAATAAAATCTTTAAAAAAAAACAAACAGGGGCGCCTGGGTGGCTCAGTGGTTAAGCCTCTGCCTTCAGCTCGGGTCATGATCCCGGGGTCCTGGGATCGAGCCCCACATCGGGCCCTGCTGAGCAGGGAGCCTGCTTCTCTCTCTCCCACTCCCCCTGCTTGTGTTCCCTCTCTCACTGTCTCTCTCTCTCTCACTGTCAAATAAATGAATAAAAATCTTTAAAAAAACAAAAAACAAACAAACAAACAACAACAACAAAACCTACTTCACCTTGTGATTGTTGCATCCTTTTCCCCTACCAAAATGAACTCATCCTTGAGACCATCGTATGACACAGATGAAGGTCATTTTTACGTTCCTTTAAACTGTCCTTTCGCATCTGGTTAAGCTTCTGAGGTGCTGTGTTCTAAGGTCCCTGAGACTTAGAGGACACTCTTATGGGAAAAGAGCAAGTCCTGTCTGGTAAAAGGCACAGAGGGACAGCCTGGTCTCCAGAGATATTACTCGAAGTGAAACTTCCATAGTAGGCTGAAGTTTGTGCCTTTGCAAGTTTCCATAAAGGGCTCAGGGGGGGAAAAAAAGTCTCCCTAATCTTGTTCCCATGCATCTACTGTTCATTTGAAGATGAAGATTATTTATGTTGAAGGAGCACTGCGGCCCCTTAGATGGCTCTCTAGCGGCAGAGGGCTGAAGAGATGCACTAATGTTTATCACTGGCACGGGACCAAGCATCACAGAAATGCAGGCTCCTTGGCTCTCCTCCCAAACTCTGTGTTCTCTCTGACTGACTTCAAGCCACTTTGTAAATGGTGTTGTTGTTTGAGGAAAACATTTCTCTCTGGGTTAGAGTTCTACAGGAGTTGATATTTGAACACACTTCTTCTGGAAAACTTCCCATTTCTAATACTTCCTTCACTGGATTCCCCTTTGAAGTAGGAGAACATGGCACAGGCCAGAGATTACATATCAGGCTTTGTTTTTTCCCTCTTGAGGTTTGTGCCCATGTGTGAGTGTGAATGTGTGTCTGAGCTGGTTAATTATTTGGTTGGGTGAGCAAAGTGTGGTATACCGTTGGCCGGGATCCTGGATTGAGTCCCCGAACATTTCACACTGAAGAAGGCTACCGTGCAGCCTCAGATCCAGCTCATATCCTCAAATGATACCAAGTCATTTGGCAATCACATGCATATGGTCAGCTGGAGACCATGGCATGCCGGACCCCAGGCTGGTCTTGCCCAACCTGTTCTGGCGGTATAACCCAGCATCCACACCTGGCTTCGGTTACGTTGCATCCTCTATTCCCCACACATCTGTAGCAATTCCTATCTTTGTCTCTTGGCCTGCACCACATCCCAGGACTGGAATGTTCACCCCGGTCTTCACCACTGATTTGATGCTATGTGATGTCATGTGAAGAAGCCTCCCGGCCAGTTGTTTCTCCACAGTGAGCACTAGATAAAATATTTGTAAGTTGTTCCTATAGACTAGAGATACAAAGCCTGTTACCCCAGGTAGATAACGCCCAAAATCCTCCTCCCCGATCTTTTTGTATGAAAAGAGAAAAACCAAGTGGCTGTCTATTCAGAAACTGACTTCCAGGTCATACCACATTGCCTGGTTTTGTTCTGACTTTCTGACTACACTGCTCTGAAGGCAGGGACCTGTCTTCACTTAATCATATGCTCCCTTACCACCCAGCAAAGTGCGATATACAGGTATATCTGCTGAGTGCAATATACAGTGGTGTTGTTGTTTGAGGAGAGGCTCAGCAGATGCCTTGCTCAGCTTCTCATTGTTCCAAAGTAAGTACGTGTCTATCCTGAAAGCACCCCTCAAAGAGTGTGTACATCACTGGGGAAGAATGACTTTTATGAGCTTCCTGGAAATTAGGTTGATTCCCTTTGCTAACTGTGTAATCCAGGGCCACAGTTAGGCAGGATATGCCCAGCTCAGGGGCTCTCAGCCAAGAGGACACCTGGGACCTGGAGACCAGCCTGTCCTCAGGTCTCTAAGCCCTGGAGGGAAGAGCTCTAGCTGAAGAAGTAAGGCCTTTTTCTAATTTATTAAAAGGTTCTCATAACTCACTAAGCCACATACATATGAGGCAGTGTCTCGTGAGAGGGCACCTTTTCCCAGTTTATGGTTTTGTGTGGGTTAGCAAGGCTCAAATATAACATAGGGAGAGGAAAGATGATCAAAATTAGTTTAATGAGCTGAGATATTTTAGTTTTCTATCATCACAGAATCTATACAGATTTCTTTTTTAGATGTCCTTTTTAATTATAAAATACAGCTGTCTGCTAATATAAATGCGTGTATTAACATATGTATTTTTTAAAGATTTTTTATTTATTTATTTGACAGAGATCACAAGTAGGCAGAGAGGCAGACGGGGGGGCGGAGGGGGGGGGAAGCAGGCTCCCCGATGAGCAAAGAGTCCGACGTGGGGCTCAATCCCAGGACTCCGGGACCATGACCTGAGCTGAAGGCAGAGGCTTTAACCCACTGAGCCACCCAGGTGCCCCAACATATGTATATTTATACACACAGAGAACTTGATGTGGGATAAAAATGAAAATAAATGCAAACCAAATTTTTAGGACCCCAGAGCTGCCTGATACTTACTAACTTACTCTGAAGGATGTCAGAAGGTTACATTTTTACCTGTTCATGATTCTTTCACTTATTCATCTATTCTTTCAATAGATGTCTTAGGTTCATACTATTTAAAAACAATAAATTACAACCCAGGAAAAGATGTGCAACTTTGTATACTCAACTCTGGAGACATGGCAAACATTTCTCCATGGGGTCAGAAAGGCCAGCAAAATGGTAGGGAGCTAGAGCAGTAGAAAGCTTTATTCTCTTCTTACAAAACAACTGCAGGCATCTAAGAACTACTGTATGAGAACAATTTGTTTATCATCATATAAAACCAGTGTTGGAAGGAACCTTGTAGCCATCTAAACAATCAGTCTCTTCACAGAGAGAAAATTGAAATCTGAAAGGTGCAATTATTTGTATTTTATTTCTTATTTTAGAAATGTCAAATTATTGAGGTGCCTGGGTGGCTCAGTGGGTTAAAGCCTCTGCCTTCGGCTCAGGTCGTGGTCCCAGGGTCCTGGGATTGAGCCCCGCATCAGGCTTTCTGCTGGACAGGGAGCCTGCTTCCCCCTCTCTCTCTGCCTGCCTCTCTGCCTACTTGTGATCTCTGCCTGTCAAATAAATAAATAAAACCTTAGCAAAAAAAAAAGAAAGAAATGTCAAATTATTTTCAGAAGCTACAATGTCTCTTCTTTCCCCCTGACTCTTAGAAGTCAAAAACATCTACCCTCGCTCTGTTTTGTACAGCACTTAACATTGCACCTGCGGAAGCAGTAAATCCTTTTAGATAGAGTTAATCTCATAATATTGATCTCAAGTTGCATTGACTTCAATAAGCTAATAATAAAAAATGATTTTCATTGCACTGCCCACAATTTATCATAAATATTCCTAATTTATTCTTTTGGTTCCATCCATCTCCAATCCAAGTACAGTAAGATTTACTTACTTCAGAGTAGTAACACGAAGATTGTTAGAGTTCAATATATTTTTAAAGGAATCCAGAAGCTATGGTTTGATATACTCCAACGCATTACCATTTTTCTTTTGTTCACTGTCGACATGATTGTAGGCAATTTCCTATGGATGTGAGTAAAACAACTGTATGACAAGGTTGACAGGCTAATTAGTGGGTTTGATATTTTATGTTTTAATTCTGTTTTTAACATCACTTTACAAAGAGGAGCAGACAGTCTTGTAATCATATCTTCCATTAGTTGGGATAACTATACAATAACACTATTCACTGATGTCAGACAATCAACACGAACTAAGATTGTTAAAAGAATTGAACTAATAACTATATCCTTCGAAATTTACAGAAAATAAAAAATCTGTAGCGGTAAGTGTTGGAAAATTGGATGAGATTTAAAGAGAGTATATCCAAAGAAAGGTTGATGTGCCTTGATCTTGCAACATTTTACACTGCCAAAAATCTACCACAGACACTGTCTTTGGCATTCTTATAGTTATTTCTTATATTTTACGTGCTTTTCTATGTTTTGTGTTCACAGAATGTATTTTAGATTTACTACAAATAAATTATTCAGAATTTCAAAAATGGGCTCCACATTAACTTCCAAAAATGGGTAATAATCTTAATTGCAGGGTTTTTTTTTTAATTTTACTTTACCTTTTACTGCTTCTTCCTTCCTCCTACTATTAAGGTTCTGTATAATAAGTACCAAAAGTTCTAATCTTCAAACAATCCTTCTGAAGACTGTCAGCTATTTATAGTTCTTTCTTCTCTATTTTACTTTAATGGATGCTTTTAAAGCTGTTACAAATTAAAGGTCGCCAGGGCTGAGTGAGTATGTGGCAATTTGTCCAAATTAACTTATTACTGTGGCCTGGTGGGTGATGATGAGCCATCTGGCTCCATTTCTTAGGAAATGTCCTCCGTGAAAGTGTTTCTGGGAGCAGGTTTAATTACCCTTCATCTAAACAAAACCTCTGGTTATCCTGTGGATTAAACCTGTGGATTAATTATTTTTAGTTTATGAGGATCTGTCCTTCAGTATCTCATCTATTTCTACTGCACAAGAAAATTGACACAAATCAGCCCCAGAATAGCTATTTTTATACGTGAATTTAAAATAACAAACTTGGGGTGCCTAGGTGGCTCAGTGGATTAGGCAGCCGCCTTCGGCTCCGGTCATGATCTCAGGGTCCTGGGATCGAGCCCCACGTCGGGCTTTCTGCTCTGCAGGGAGCCTGGTTCCTCCTCTCTCTCTGCCTGCCTCTCTGCCTACTTGTGATCTCTGTCTGTCAAATAAATAAATTAAATCTTTAAAAATAAAATAAAATAACAGACTAAAGAAATTTGTCATTCTGTGAAAATGAAAAATGATACAAATTAGAGATATTGAATATGCAAATTTTTTTAGCCCTATACCTTAGAAATGCAATGTGTTCTCTCTCCTTTTTGCTTCTATATCCCCACATGAAAAAAGAGACTGCTTTAGACCCAGATTTTATCTGTCTTATTTTGCAAATGTTGATAAGGCCACCACCATCCTTGGCCCATTGGATGGCACTCCACAATCCAAAGGACATTCATTAGGTATTTCATTTTCAACTGTAAAATACCTTTTCCTTTTACTGCTTCATTATTAAATGGACATCCTTATAAAAATGCAAGAAAACTCAACACACTTCCATTATTAAATTATTGGGTACAGCCCTATCACAATAAAATGCACAGGAGATAACAGCCATCATCAATTAATTTGCTGTTAATGAACGTGTTACATGCTTCTATACTTACATGCCTCAAACAACTGGTTATTCTTTGGGGAAATACCTGACAAATATGATGAAGCAATGTTAAAAGTACACAAATTACTCTATTTTCAAAATGGCTCTTTTTATTACCGTAAGTTTGTTAGACCTTCTATGTTAAAATTAATATACCATGGTAATTGGTACTTTTGGTAGAGTATGTACAGTGATTACATATTGCCCTACCCATCTAGTACAAATAAGTCCTGAAAGGAATCTAGCTATTGGCCATAAAGCATGAGGTTCGGAGTAGACGAAAGTTGAGTTCAAATTCTGTCCATGCAGTTTAATAGCTGGGTGACCTGGCAAGGTACTTAACTTTCCCGGATGTCAGTTTTGTTGTTCATTGCAAAAGTAGGCAATAATAATATCTCCTTTATAGAATGGTAATGGTGTTTAAAGGAGACAACTCAGGGCACCTGGGTGGCTCAGTTGTTAAGCGTCTGCCCTGGACTCAAGTCATGATCCCAAGGTCCTGGGATCGAGCCCTGCATCGCATTGGGCTCCCTGCTCTGTGGAAGCCTGCTTCTTCCTCTCCCACTCCCCCACCTTGTGTTCCCTCTCTCTCTGTCTCTCTCTCTGTCAAATAAATAAATCATTTTTTAAAAAATTAAAATAAAAATAAAAAAATAAAGGAGACAACTCAGGTAAACCACTGACTGCAGTGGCTGGAACTCAGCTGACACCAGGGGAATGAGCTTTCCCTTCTCTTTCCTTCTCTGAAAAAAAGCAGTATAAGAAAAAGACTTCCCAGACAAGGCTTGACAAGGCCCCAGAATTCAGTCTTGCCTATCTATACCTTTACTAAGGAGCTCAAAATATCTTCTGGTTTGCCTTCTTTTCAGATATGTTGTTTACAGATCAGTTGTTTTGGTTTTTTTAAGACAAAGCTCTCTTTTCTTTGCCAAGATTTCTAAGTTGCCAAAGCAACTCCCCCGCCCAACACACACCAAGATTCAACTTCCCCGCCCGACACACAAGATTCAGCTTTATCTTGCTCAGTGTGTCTTCAAAATGCAACCCATGCAACTCTCCAGTGTTCATTTGGCAGATGTAACTGGCGTGCACCATTGTTTTAAGTGGAACCTAAGGCAGATAGAGCGGAGGTGTTCTACCACTTAACAGATTCTATCCTGGCTCGACTCCTTTGCTCTAAGATTGTAGCGCTATGAAACAGTTCTCTTCATTTTTTTAAAAGATTTTTATTTATTTATTTGATAGAGATCACAAGTAGGCAGAGAGGCAGAGAGAGAGAGGAGGAAGCAGGCTGTCCGCAGAGCAGAAAGCCCGATGAGGGGCTCGATCCCACGACCCTGAGATCACGACCCGAGCCAAAGGCAGCAGCTTTAACCCACTGAGCCACCCAGGTGCCCCAATTCTCTTCATTTTTGATATTGCCTTTGGATTTCCATATGTACAGAACTTTTCTTCATAGGCTAAGTGTGTTGTCTTAAATTAACAGTGCAGCTAAAATATAAGTACTAATTAAGGCTGATTTCAGGATGCTAATTAGAATTAGCCTCAGATGCTTGTGTAAGGGGGAGATAGGCTTGAAATAGACTCACCTTACCCAGCTACAAACTAAATGTTTTGTTGGAGCTTGCATTTGTTTTCAGCTAATAGATGAGGGACCGGTATCTAGTTTAGAGTTAACTGCATGCCATTACCAATTTTTTTTAAGACAAATAAGTGTATGAAAAATAATGACAGCCTGATCCATAATAAAGAAAGGAAGCATTATGTATTAGAGCTTGTGAGTGGGGAAACTTCTGAGGCATTCAGTGTTACCATGTTAGCCTCAGAGAGAGACGCTCAGCAATAGAATTCATCTCCCTGCAATCAGATCCTCACTTCAAGACTCTTACTATAAGGATTACGGCATATAAGGTTGTATTTATTTAATACCAGACAGCTGGATGAAAATGAACAAGTCAGGCATGTCCAGGAATCAAAACATTGTATTGACAAAATACCCAGAGGACAGGCCAAATTATGCTACTTTTGCTCATGTGCTTAAATATTTTATTGAAACTGAAGCCAGGTGATGGAAGATGAGGTGCATATTGATTGTGAGATGAGAGGACCTTTGTTTGAAATTCCTGTGGAGTACATTCTTATCCTATGCAATTTCTCTGTATGGAATATGCTCCGTGAACCAAATCAAATATTAAAAATAATATTCAGTCTTTAAAATATCTTGGGTTTTTTGAGAAAAAAAAGTTAACTGTTAGAAAAAAAATAAAGCATGTTTAAGGTATTGAAGTTTCTCTCAGCTAAAATAAGTGTCTGTCTGAAATGAGGCTAACAATGGCCATGGGCTGTAACTAAAATAAACCAAGTTGTAAAGTACCTATTTAGTAGTCCAAAGTGTAAGAACATACTAAAGTACATATAATACTAGTACATATACATATAAATAAATACATATAGTAAATAAACACTGTATTTTAATACTTTGTTTTGCTTAGTATGCCATTATTTCTCCCCAAATATTATTGTTCCTTCAGAGAAAGCAAACAAATAAACAAAATCAGTAAATGAAAGACTTTTGTTTTCTTTATGTTAAAAAAAAAGTTTCACCTATCACAAAGGAGACAATGTAATGAGAAGAATAGCTATTTTTAAGAATTTTTTTTGTAACTATTATAACTTTTATTAAATACATTTATTAACATTAGTTTCATTTTTTTTTAAAGATTTTATTTATTTATTTGACAGAGATCAGAGATCACAAGTAGGCAGAGAGGCAGGCAGAGAGAGGAGGAAGCAGGCTCCCCGCTGAGCAAAGAGCCCGATGTGGGGCTTGATCCCAGGACCCTGGGATCATGACCTGAGCCGAAGGCAGAGGCTTAACCCACTGAGCCACCCAGGTGCCCCGAGAATTTTGCTTAAGATTTTATTTATTTACTTGACAGAGAGAGATCACAAGCAGGCAGAGAGAGAGAGAGGAGGAAGCAGGCTCCCTGCCGAGCAGAGAGCCCCATGCGGGGCTCCATCCCAGGACCCTGAGATCATAACCTGAGCCAAAGGCAGAGGCTTTAACCCACTGAGCCACCCAGGTGCCCCAAGAATTTTGTTTAATACAATACGATATTTTATGCATGAACTGACTTGCACTTACATCTACAATTCCAAAAATGATGAGGTAGACATAAGTCTCTTGCAAGTGCCAAGGCAACAGTCATGTCACTTGAAGCAAATTTGGGTAATGGGGGCAGATTTCGGCCATGGCTTTCCTCACACACTAAGATTCTAGTTAAGTCTTCAGGTTGGACTAGCAAAGAAATAAGAATGGCTGCATATTTACTTTGTGTGTATGACTGACAGAATCCTGAGCTGCCCCACACATCATACCCCATCCCAGCTTCACTATCTCCTGCTCCAGGACTGTCTGTACTGCCCCACCTGGCACTCTTGACTCTTTCCTCTCATGATACTATTTCATCCCTAACCCCATCTGATCTCTGCTGTAGATATCAGTGGTTGAGTACAATGGGGCCATCTCTTTTTTTAGGAGAACAGCTGCTACCACATTGAGCAAAGAAGGAAGGACCCAAGAAGGGCCACTGTGATGGTCTTAGAGTGAACAAAAGTAAACACCGTGGGCTAACTTGGAAGTGCCAGATTTGCAGGGCTTCTTGGGTTATTTGTTTTCCGGAGACACCCATAGTTGGATATAGCAGTCTATAAAGAAGTCCACAAAGGTTCCATTTGTAAAGAAAGTACAACTCAAGTGTACCTGCATATTAAAAATCACAATTCATAGTTCATACTTTTTGTGAGAGCTTTCAAAGTGAAGATCAACAAATTCCATTTGCAGACAATTAGAGGACAAGACATTCTAAAGTAATTGGAGCACAGTGATGTGGTCCCTAAAGTATGTTGTGTGACCTTGGACAAGTCCTATCTAGTCTCCTCATCTGTTAAGTAAGAGGTTGGGCAGGATTACTGTTGCTGTATCTCTCTGCTTTATCAACCTTTAGCTGGAAGTGTACAAGATTGTAAAGAATCATGGACCAATAAAACTAAAAGAAATTTCCAACTCTTTCCTCATCTCTGTTTTCTAAATTTTCTACAAGGAACAGAGATTCCTTTTGTAAATTAAGAAGTAATAACGGATCCGTATTCTTTTTTTAATATTTAAAATATACAGGAATAGAAACTTTAGAGGTCATCTCCTTTAATAAATGGGGTCATAGAACATCGAAAAGGTTGAGAAATTGGCCCAAATGTACCAGTCAATGGTGAATCCAGGATCCTGGCTGAATTCCTTTGACTCCCAGGCCAGTGCTCTTTGGTGATACATGGGAAGCATTGAACATGAAAGGGCAATCATTTCAATCAGGTAACAAGGATAAAAAATGTTCACTTGATTTTTTTTTTTTGATCTTCCTATCAGGATTTAAAAGACACTGAGGACTAAGCAGTAAAACCAAGAATTTAAAGAACTTGAAGTCCAGGCATTGATTTGTAAAGTGTACATGTTCTACAAAGGCTAGCCGCACTCTCTCCTGTACTTAGTACACTCGCCCAGGTTAGGAAGGTCCCATTCCTCTCCCCACTGTGACCCACCCCCCTTCCCTTTTCCACACCACAAGCAAAGTGGCCAACGCCCCAATCCTTAGGCATGGAGTCCTTCTAAAAGTAATCCTGAAAATGCTGTCTCTGGATTGAAGCCACCTTGACATAACACTGCATTTGGGCAGCCTCTCTCCCCTCAGCTCACCAATGCTAAAACCAAAAAGAGGAGTAGCATCAGCTGCTTTGCAGCCTAATCTTGCTTTACAGTTTACTTTTAAAATTACCAGTATCATGAGACAAACAGACAATGACTTTTAACTTAAGAAAAAAATGCCATGAGCTAGTAAAAGCAAATTGCTGCGTGAGTCTGATTAGGCTTTCCGAGGCATTCTTCACTCTTGGCTGTGACCCTCTCTGGTATGCTGTCTGTTCACACCAGTAAAGGCTGAATATCATATTTTTGAAGATATCCTATAAACACTCTTTACTGGCAAAGAGTGCAAGAAATGGTTTATTGGCTAGTATTAGTAAAACATCAAAGTCCTTTCTTAGAAAGCAGTGCTGTTTCCCGCCTATTAGGTGTGCATGAAATCAGTGAACCTAATAAAGCAGTGAGGGCTCATTAGGAAGAGCAACAAAGTTTCCAGTGTCCTTTATGACCGTGCAGCCACCACAGAAGAGATCAAAGCTTCCGTCAGTGGTGTCTGTACATCTGTTTTCTTTTTATCCAGTGTGTTATTTGGTTAGTTGTTTGACAGCATCAAAGCTCTGGCCATTAGGTTCTTTGTCCACATGGGACCGAATTTATTTTACTAATCCATCTGGTCTGAGATATAAATGTTCCTAATAAGTGCAGGTCACCAATTTGAGGGAAATGAACACTTTCAGTATTTATCATTAATTTCCAGGGGACAGGTTCTCTTTACCAATCTGGAGGTAGAGAGCCTCTTAGTTCATACATCTTGTGAAGTTAACCATGTTCATTAAGGAAATGTCCTGTAAACTTTTGAATCCAGGAAAAAGGATTCCCTCTTTTTCTCTCTTGCCTTTTCTCTCTCATTCTCTCAATAGTTTTATTGAGATAGAATTCACATTCTACAATTTGCCCATTTAAAGTGTACAACTCAATACTTTTTAGTATATTCACAGAGTTGTGAAATTTTGGAACATCTCATTGTTCCCAAAAGAAACCCTGTGTGACATCAGCACACTGTATACCTTAACCTTGTGCAATGTTATAAGTCAATTATTTCTAAATAAAACTGGGGGAGAAGATAGAAGAAAGAAAGAAAGAGAGAGAGAGAGAGAAAGAAAGAAAGAAAGAAACAAACAAACAAACAAACTGCACCCATTAGCTGTCATTCTCCCCCCACCCCAGACCTCCCCCTGCCCAGTCCTAGGCAACCACTAATCTATTTTCAGTTTCTATGGATTTGCCTATTCTGAATATTTCATATAAATGAGACTCTCCAATATACAGTCCTTATTGACTAGCTTTTTTCACTTAGTATAGTGTTTTTAAGGCCCTAATATCATAGCATGAGTCAGTACTTTATTTCTTTTTATTGCCAAACAATATTCCATGGTATGTTCTTACCACATTCAGTGTACCGACTTAACCAGTGGATGGACATCTGGATGGTTTCTGTTTTTGGCTATTAGTGCTGCTGTGAACATTCATGGACAAGTTGTTGTGTCTACATAACTTTTCATTTCTCTATACCTAGGGGTGGAGCTGCTATGTCATTCAGGAGCTCTATTCAGTCTTTCAAGAAATTGCCAGGCTGTTTTCCAAAGCAACTTTTTACGTTCTCACCAGCAATCTTATGAGAGTTCCAATTCCTTCACATCCTAACCAACACTTGTTACTGCTTTCTTTTTTATTATGGCCATCCTAGTGGGTACGAAGTGGTATCTTTTGTGGTTTTGATTTGTATTTCTCATTCTCCATGCATGGCTAATGCTGTTGAGCATCTTTTAGTGCTTAGTGGCATTTATGTGTCTTCTCTGAAGACATGTCTATTCAGATCATTTGCCCATTTCTTAATTGGGTTATTTTTCTTTTTATTATTTTTTTAATGATTTTTATTTATTTATTTGACAGACAGAGATCACAAGTAGGTAGAGAGGCAGGCAGAGATGGGGGGGAAGCAGGCTCCCCGCTGAGCAGAGAGCCCAATGTGGAGCTCGATCCCAGGACCCTGGGATCATGACAAGAGCCGAAGGCAGAGGCTTTAACCCACTGAGCCACCCAGGTGCCCCTCTTTTTATTATTGAGTTATAAGTCCTTCGTGTATTCTGGATACAAATCCTTTATCAAATACATAATTTTCAAAAGCTCTCTCTCTCTTTTTTTCTTTCTTTCTTTCTTCTTATTATTTTTTTAAAGATTTTATTTATTTATTTGTCAGAGAGAGTGAGCACAGGCAGACAGAGTGGCAGACAGAGGCAGAGAGAAGCAGGCTCCCCGCCCAGCAAGGAGCCCGATGTGGGACTCGATCCCAGGACGCTGGGATCAGGACCTGAGCCGAAGGCCGCTGCTTAACCAACTGAGCCACCCAGGAGTCCCAGCTCTCTCTTTTTTAATGTTATTTAAATGTTCTCTGGGAATTGTGCATTTCCTGTTTATTTGAACAGGAGACTCCTTAAAAAGGAATCATGAGTCACAATAGAGGAAATAAAATCTATTTCGGAATCCTCTCCTTTCCAAATATACAAAATCAAAGAGAAAAAAAACTAATAATAATATTAGAACAAGAACTTAGTAAGTAAAGTTACCATGGCCATTTCAGTTTTGTTACAACAGTAATTATTCATGTTTGTATACACAGAGTTTATTTACAAAGTATGATATACAGAATCTGTTGTAATCAGCTCTGTGAAATATTACAGTTATCCCATTTACTGATTAAAGGAAAAAAAAAACAGTGGAAGGGAAAAGGCGTGAAGGCATTAAGTATTTTGTCACACTTAAGTTCAGCCTAAACACCAGCTATGTAAATGACAAAATATTCAGGCCAAAGTTCATTAAACAAAATACAAAAGCCATCAGACCAGTTGTACAAATGATTTTTTTGACAATTTATGCACATTTATATATGATATCTGAATAAGAGATGAGAAGTAAAACAATTATGTCATGATAAATAGCCATAGTGATAATCACATGACATGAAACAGCCAAAGAACTTGAACTTTCTTTTTTTTTTTTTTAAAGATTTTATTTATTTATGTGACAGAAATCACAAGTAGGCAGAGAGGCAGGCAGAGAGAGAAGAAGGGAAGCAGGCTCCCTGCTGAGCAGAGAGCCCGATGCGGGCTTGATCCCAGGACCCTGAGATCATGACCTGAGCCAAAGGCAGAGGCTTAACCCACTGAGCCACCCAGACGCCCCAGAACTTGAACTTTCATCATGTCTTATAACACAATAGGTCTTTTCCCCTGACTGTGTGCACTGATATTGGGGAACACAGTACAACCAGAGAGGCTGTATCTTGAGTTTTTATCCAGCAGCGATGCATACACTCCTGAGAATAGTACACATACTCCGCATTAACTGGCTGTGTGACCTTAGGCAATCCACAGGCTTCTCCCAGCTTTATCTTCATCATCAAGGAAATCCACTAAGATTCCTGTTCCTGCCTGTGTGGCCTGTAGGTTTCTTCTGCATGATCTCTGAGATGATATGGATTGGGGCCTAAATACAAGGGGGGGAGGGGCATAAGAAAAGATGTGATCTCCTGGTGTCTGAGTAGGAGAGGGGTAGCAAAAATGGCATGCTGTTACAGGTCTTGTTGCTGGTCACCATGTGAGGCTTTATGTAAAAGTAGGATGAGTTGTTTTTGTGAATATTATCACTAAAGCAAGCAGGAGATACAGCTTCAGCTCCGTAGGCAGTCCCGTCCCCATGCCCCATAGACTACACAGAGTACTAATAAACTATTTCTCATTCGAGCCCAGTTTTGCCACAGTTATAATGGAGATTACCACCTCACAGTATTAGTCTGTGGAGTTCCAGTTTAGTCCATACCCAAGACTGATTCAAACCACTTGAAGGAGGCTCAGAAGCAGTCAAGTCTATACCTAGAACAATCCACTAAAGTATACCAGGATCTTTCCTCAGATCAATGCCCAAGCATTTTCCAGGGTTGCCAAGGTTCCAGAGTCAAGAGAGACTCAAAATTGTGTTAGTGGCAGAAAATCAAATAGCTTCCATCCACACAGAGAAAAATATCCTCTGAAATGGGATAGGCTCCATGGTCTGACAGTAGAACATATTATATATATAGATCATGCTGGAAAATCTAGAACCTATGATTGCCATATTTTTGTGACTTTTAAGAGGTGCCATTAGCATCTTCCCCAAAGGACAGAATGGTGGCTTAGGAAGCAAAGTTTACACTTCCAGAATTTAAGTTCTGAACCTGACCATGCAAGTGGCTGTGCAGTCAAATGTGGGGAAGAGTAATTGCTCCGAGTCAAGTTTAGTCAGTCTGTTGGCATATATGAATAATAAATATTACAGTAGGCCAGATCTCTTTGGATTATAAAGTGCTATATACATGTATGTGCTGTTCACTATCATGTAAGAAACACCAATTCCTGTCTCTACCAGAATATGAAAACATATGTGAAAATACCTTTAAGTTCCTAGAGAAAACTAAAAATATAAGTTGAAATTAATACTAATCAAGAGTGTCACATTCGGGACGCCTGGGTGGCTCAGTTGATTAAGCGACTGCCTTCAGCTCAGGTCATGATCCCAGCATCCTGGGATTGAGTCCCACATCGGGCTCCTTGCTCTGCAGGGAGCCTGCTCCTCCCTCTGCCTCTGCCTGCCTCTCTGCCTGTGCTCTCTCTCTCTCTCTCTAACTAATAAATAAATAAAATCTTTAAAAAAAAAAAGAGTGTCACATTCAAATTGATTAATCAACTTTTGGAAAAATAACAATTTTCCAACTGTGGGGAAAAAAAAGAAAATCTCCACTTTTTTTGGTTTTGGTTTTTGCCAAAAAATGGACTCTTGCACATAGAAATCTCACCTTCTATGTGCTCTACACTCAATTATAAGTTTTTAGCTCCCTTTCAACCAGTGGTGAGGTCAGAAATACCTGTGCAGGGGGAAGGGAGAGAATGACATGTTTGCCCTCTCTGCTTGTAGGTAACAGCCAGATTGTTCACATTCCTTCCTGAACTCTGTTGGACAAATCTCTTGACTTTCCATGTCTGGGAAATCTTCAGATGTAAATGTGATGATGACATTGGTTGGAGTGCCTGGGGAAGGAAGCCTTTGAAAGTGTCTTAGGGCTACTTCAGCAATCCAGGGGAAACTTGCTCTTAGTTAAGAGCCACTTTGCAAAAGAAATAGGACTTTCTTAAAGGCAGAACTCCCCAACTTTACATAACAATATCAGCTTTCTATTTAAAGTCACACAAAAGTATAAAAGAAACAGACACTTAGGCCCTATGCAAGGTATGCAGCAGACTTTAATTCCTTGAGAGTGAGTTTGCTGGGCTCTCCAAGAATTCTTCATATTGGTCTTTCATTTCCTGATATAAATAGGAAAACTCATTAAAAACCTAGTGAAGAAAAGAATGACAGAGCCCCTAATCCAAGAGCCCATCTTCTGTAATTACCTCCAAAATTCCTTTTGGTTTTATCCTTGGTGGTTGACTTAATCAATGTATAATATCATGATGGGGTAAGTAACTTGGCCATTGACCCTGGGAGGAGTAACTATAATAGAAGTAGCAGGAAGAGAGAAAACATATAAGCACTCATTCCTATGGATACTGCCCTATCTCACCTTTACCGTACACCCTGTCCTGTGCTAATATTGGGGGAGTGAGGAAATATTGTTTAGGAGGAAGTAGCTCCTTGAGTAAGGAAGTGGGCAGTGCAGGAAAAACAAACCAGAACCTTCCCAGAATAGAATTCACCTTTGACTACTACATCAAGCTCCCCTCCCCATGTCCAGTTTTTGCCAGACAGGGATACACATGTCAAAACCTGTCTGAGCCTGCCCTTCCCCATAAACAATCATGGATATTCTTCTGAAATTAATGTCACTGGCATTTGTAGCTCTCAAATACTACTCAGGCTCTCTCTCAAATCCAGCATAAACAGATGAGTCTGCACCATTTGTTCTCACTTTGCAAAGAATTTCACATACCCCCAACAGTAGCAGAGACACAAAAAAATTAATGAGATTAGTGGCCACTTACTTCATGGATAAGCTGTTTGACCAACAGGACTGAAATCTGCTTGTAGACAATGAGATCCTCTAGAAAATAGACTGGTTTTGTGTACATGTCTCAAAAAGACAAGATATTCACTTTTTTTTTTTTTTTTAGGAGGTTCACTGTTTTTATAAAAGCTACATGGTTGCTTTATAGAGCAAACAAATTTAATTTTCCCTGAGAATTTCAGCCTCCTTGGAAGAGTAAATCAGTATTTCTTGTGTCCACCTGGCTCTAAGTAACTTCTTATTTTGTTGTGTTCTGTTTCGCTTAAACAACAAACATTTATTTCTCCTGGTTCTGGAACCTCAAAAGTCCAAGATCAAAGTGCTAGAAGCTTCAGTGTCTGATGTGAGCCCACTTGTCTTTTCTTTTTTCTTTCTGCTGCCAAAATTATCCTTAATGGTCCTTCACAGTTGTTTTTGCTTGGGCTTTTTCTAGCATGCACCTCAAATCTTTCCAGCCTCTACTATACCCCAGCTCTGGTCAGTTCATTTTTCTGCTCATAGACATTCCTCCACTGTTTATTTTAAAATAAGGTTCAAATGCTTTGGCTTGGCACTGAATGTCTCCATAATCTTGACCACCACTTTACCAGCTTCCTCACATTTCTTATATTCTATTTTTCATTCACCCTGTCTTGCACATTCGAGTATGTAGGATTTTTTCCTGTAACTTTTCCATGATTAGCTCTTAAAGACTTCTCCTTAGAAATGCCCTATAGGGACGCCTGGGTGGCTCAGTTGGTTAAGCGGCTGCCTTCGGCTCAGGTCATGATCCCAGCGTCCTGGGATAGAGTCCCACATCCGGCTCCTTGCTTGGCAGGGAGCCTGCTTCTCCCTCTGCCTCTGCCTGCCTCTCTGTCTGCCTGTGCTCACTCTCTCTCTAACTAATAAAAAAAAAAAATCTTTAAAAAAAAAAAACCCGTTTTTAAAAAAAAAAAAAAAAAAAAAAGAAATGCCCTATTAGCCAGTGCATGCCGTATAGACATCTCTGTTTTCCAGGAGGTGGTGAAGGACAAATATGACATATGACATAGGCCCAGTAAAAAAAACTCGGGCTCTAATGACCACCACACTCTAAAATTGTTCAGGTATTAAGTGGAAAGAGTTTATGTGAAATACTAAGTAACTTCTAATCAAAAGATCCCAAATCTTTTTAATCCCCCCCCAAAAAAGAAAAGAAAATTGTTTGTGTGTGTATAGTCACTCCAAAAATTACATAATCTAATCATGGCAGTTCAGGGTAAAATAAAAGCAAAAAGAAACAGCTTCTTACACATACTTTCAGTATATTTTGCTTTTTATTACAGTTGGTTTCAGACATTCTTCACATTTTTAGGAAATCTTTTGATTTGTTTCTGTTTTAATGTGTAATTTAAAACTCTCCACCTTTTACTGAAGTGTACTAACCACTGAAAAATTAAAAGCAATATAAAAATAGGAAGAGTTGAAGCCAGTTTTAAAGACTTTAAGGCTAAAATAAATGTTTCAAATTATAATACTCTACTTTCATATATATGTATTCCTAGCAGACCAATAAAGTGGAGTGCTCGTTGTTTATTGGAAATGGACATTCCAATGGTGTTAGCCAACTAAGTAATTCTTTTTTAAAGTTTCCTGTGCAAAAATGTGTACAAAGAAATATTTCTGTACCAATTAATGCTGATAGTTTGGTTTGGAACATTACGTTAAACGAAAGTTTTATATGTTCTCTCTTTACTGTATTTAATGAATATCATTAGTGGTCAATTCTTCTAGAATTTTTTATCTTTGTTGCATTATAGAACAATAGCAAGGGAATGGGCTTGCAGGTTTCAATAAGGTAAATAGAATATTGTGTTTAAATAAGCATTTACCATTCTTAAAAAAAAATCATAGCCAGGGGCGCCTGGGTGGCTCAGTGGGTTAAAGCCTCTGCCTTCAGCTCAGGTTGTGATCCCAGGGTCCTGGGATCGAGCCCCGCATCGGGCTCTCTGCTCAGTGGGGAGCCTGCTTCCTCCTCTCTCTGTCTGCCTCTCTGACTACTTGTGATCTCTGTCTGTCAAATAAATTTAAAAAAAAAAAATCTTTAAAAAGAAATCATAGCCAGCTTTTGTGCAGAGATGGTACATAAAATATCAGGCATCAACTAAGGACTTAGCAAGACAGGGACAGTTCCAGTCTAATGGGTCAGAAAAACGAATTTTATTGAGTTTCTACTCTGTGTACTGCTCTGTAATACGTGATGGTCTTTCACATTATCCTTTAACAAACCTAGTAGTGTCACTCTCCCTGTTCAGCAAATGAAGAAGTTGAGTGTTAAGTATTTAGGATGATTGCAGAAAGTCACATAACCAGCAACTGATAAAAATAGAATTTCACCCAGGTCTGTTTGATTCTGAATCCTGAGCTCCTCTCCTAACAGAGAAAGAAGGTACTACAATACCTAGAAAGGAGAATGGCATAGAAGAGCAGTATCACAAGAAAATGAGCAGCAGAGTCCAGAGGGAAACTATTGTGGAATTGAGGGAAACAGTTGTGGAATCACCAGGTGGTACTCAGATTTCAGTTTTGCAATTTTAGCAGGTAAAATTTGAGTACTTCTGATGATGGAGCAATCTAAATGGCAAGGTCGGAAGGGAGAAATCAGAAGAAAAAATGTTAATATCTTATTGCCTTTTCAAACTTGTGTCTTACATAAAATATCAGTGTACTCAACAACTTGCTGATGTGGAATGTGATTTTCCTTTCTTAAAACGTTTAGCGTAAGAGCTCAAAATCTAATAGAGGACCATTTACACCAACCACCTTTCTAGGTTTAACTTCATCCATAACCTCTAGGGATTTAAGACGTGGCCCTTCCTTTAGCCTTTTTCTTACTTTTGATAGCAAGAATGGGTGATTAAAAGATTTAGTAGAAATATTTTTGAGAGTGGCCCTAAGTTTTGGGGTTTGTTTTTTTTTAATGTAATATGATTCTCTGTGATATATGCCATTGCATGGTACCATGACTGCTGGAGGTTGCCAAGAGATATTAATTGATGAAAATAATAAAAAGGCCCCTTAGATATCAGATTCTTGGTTGTCTCTTAGAAGAACAGCTTGAGTTTAGCTTCTACTTGGCAGTGCTTTTCTTGATATTGGAAACCGTTTGGAAGCCATTTTTCCCAGGGAGTAGGATGGGCCTGGAGTTGACAGCCGGTTTCTGAGTCCTCTTCCCAGTCTGGATGTCTCTGTTTGGGTGTGCGGCCAACAGCAGTCAGCCGGGTCAGTGGTGTCTAACATCCCCCACGGAGCCAGGGGCTGGCAGGACAGCACTTACTTAGTTTGTAGGGAAAACTTGTGAAAGGGGATGACCTTAGTTCAGGGCTGAGAAAACCCAATGAGTTTAAAGTGGCTAAGAAGTGAAGACTCGAAAGATAGCCCCTTCACCTTCTGTGTGGGAATAACCTTCAGTCCTCCTGTGGCCCAAGTCTATGCCGTTCAGTTTAAAATGCTCATCACCTAACACCTTCTGTGCGGCTGCCTCTCATCACTCAGCCAGCAGCCAGTCCTGCTGACGTTCTTTGCTGTGCCCGTGCGGCTCTCACTGAGCTTCCCTGACAGGGCCCGCCATCATACTTCCCAAGGCTGTTGATCTCCATGTGAATGGTTAGCAGTCCCCATTTCGAACTCTGCATATTTCAGGTTATACTTTGATGCAATAATAAATCAATGACAGATTGCCTTATTTAGTTCCTAAAGCAATGATGTATGGATTCACTCTGGATATAGAAAAAATAAATAAGCTGTGTGTGTCCACACCTCTCCCCTCCACAGCGACACCATGTTATAAAACAAATGTTGTAAAAATTGATGAACTGCGAGTGATTCCAAGGACTATTTGCCTCTTTT
Source organism: Taxidea taxus jeffersonii (assembly GCA_003697995.1). NCBI lineage: Eukaryota > Metazoa > Chordata > Mammalia > Carnivora > Mustelidae > Taxidea > Taxidea taxus. The sequence goes on along the minus strand of ML109851.1, from coordinate 10,177 downwards.
TTTCAGAGCAATAAGAACATAGGATCTGATTACAAGATCCAAAGAATATGTCATCCTGTTTTCTCTGTTTACTTATTGATAGTTATATTTAACAGTTGGGGAGTGTTTGGTCTCCTATGAAAATATACTTAGTGCTTTAAAGCAATTCCTACTTGGATCCGAATTATAGAATGTAATAGATAATAGAATGTAAGGACGGTTTAAATGTAAAGAGCATTTCCAAATGATCCCCACTTACCCATAAGCCATTCTGCTCAGCTTCTGTCTTTATCTTCGCCTTCTTTGCTGGAAATTTGAATTTTGTATCTTCTTTGTGCTCAGAAGCCCACCTTGTTCAAAAAGGCCCCTATTGATACCATAACCCCTGAAATCATTATCTATCATTCAGTTGGGTACATTGTGGTAAAATATACAAAATATAAAATTCACCATTTTAATCATTTTAAAATGTATAATCTAGGAGCATGTAGTACGTTCACAGTGTTGTGCCACCATCATCATTATGTAGTTCCAAAACATTCTCATCTCCCCAAAAGGAAACCAGCATTTCCATTAAGCAGTCACTCCCCATTTCTGTAGCTCCCCAGCACCTAGAAACCACTAATCATGTTGTGTCTATGGATTTGCGCATTCTGGATATTTCCTATAACTAGATTTACATAACATGTGGCCTTCTGTGTCTGGTTTCTTTCATTTAGTGTAATGGTTCCAGGGTCCATCCATGTCATAGCATGTATCAGTACTTCATTCCCATTTTATAAGTGAGTAATGTTTCATTTTGTGATTATACTACATTGTATTCGTCCATCCAGTCATTTGGCGGGCATTTGGATTGTTGACTCTTTTCACCTCTTGTGAAAATATATTGCTCATGAAATGTATTTAGCTAGTTAGCTATTTTTCAGCTGCTATGAACATCCTTATGCAAGTTTCAGGTTGGTTTTTGTTTTGTTTTGTTTTGTTTTGTTTCAGTTCTTTTGGATGTATACCTAGGAGTAGCATTGCTAGGTCATATGATTATATTTTTAACTTGGTGAGGAACTGCCAAACTGTTTTCACCGAGACTGCACCATCTTACATTTCTACCAACAATTGGGAGGTTCCAATTTCTCTACATCTTTGCCAACATTTATTATTTTCCTTCTCCCCCCCCTTTTTTTTTTTTTAATAACAGCCATCCTAGTGGGTGGGAAGTGGTAGCTCATTGTGGTTTTGATTTGCATTTCCCTGATGGCTGTTGACCTGGAGCATCTTTTCGTGTACTTGTTGCCATTTGCTAACCTTCTTTGGAGAAATGACTATTGACTTGCAAATATATTCTCCCATTTTATGGGTTGTCTTTTTGCTCTCTATAGAGCACAAAAGTCTTAACTTTAAGTCAAATTTGCCTAGAGCTTTTTCTGTTGTTGTTTTTACTTTTGGTGTCAGACTTAAGCATCCATTGCCAGATCCAAGATCATGGACATTTACAACTCTTGTTTTCTTTTTAAGAGTTTTATAGTTTTACCTCTGAAATGTAGATCTTTGATCCATTTTGAGTTAATTTTTGTATTTTGCATGAGGTAAGGGTCCGACATCATTCTTCTGCATGTGGCTATCTAGTTGTCCCAGCATCATTTGTTGAAGAGACTATTCTTTCCCTGGACTATTCAGTTTTAAAAGTCAAATGTGTTTTATTAATAATTATGTATGGCTTTTTTTTTCCCAGTTATTCATATATGCCTGTCTTCTCTCTATAAGAAACTCACTCAGGGGAAAAGATTGATTTCTTCAATGTTTCCTATGTTTTACATAAGGACTAAAATGGTTTCTAAAGTGGGAAAAAAGAAGTCAGAGAGAACTCAAGATTTTGACCCAGGAAAATCGGGGTAATTTTTTTAAAAGATAAATTGTAATCTTTTCAAAATACAAAATTAGTAAGACAGTCTCTGCCCTCAAGATGTTCATAGCCTAATGGGGGAAACTCACACATCAGATAGCTACCAGACACATGTAGTTGTATAGCACCTGAAATGTGCCTAATTCTGATTGAGATCTGCTAAAAGAGCAAAATATACACTGGATTTCAAAGGCATAATACAAAAAGAGGAATGTCAAACATTTTATTAGTCATTTTTATAGTAATTACATTTTGAAATGATAAGGGTTTTTTGGTATGTTGGATTAAATAAAATACTATATATCTAATTTCACTGTTCCTTTTTACTCTGTTAATGTGGCTTATATTATATTTCCATTGGAAAATACTGACATAGATAAATTGAAAAGTCTCACCGAGACACTAGGAAGTGATATTTATAGCCATTTCTTTAAAGTCTGTAACCTCGGTTTTTAATGACTACCTTATACAACTCCAAGTCAGCCAGAAGTAAGAAGATATGATCGGTGGCTCCAGTTTGAAACTGGAAGGTGAGAGAAGGGTCTGTAACACATACTGAATGCAGAACATCTTCAAGAAATATAAACGAAATACAAACATCCTGCCCACACTTCAGATCTCATGGGGAGACATACCTGACTCACATCCTTCAGCTAGAGAACAACAATAGCTTAAACCAGTGATTCTCAACCAGGGTTGGTTTTGGCCATGTCAGAAAACATTTTTGTTTGTTACAACTGGAAGGTACTATTAGCATCTAATCGGTAAAGAGGCCAGGGATGCCAGTAAATTTCCTGCAACACACAGGATGGCTCCTGCACAAGAAAGAATTCTTTGGTTCAGTGGACCAGTAATTCTGAGGTTCAGAAAGCCTGGATTGTATGTTACTAGGGTGTATTTCAGGGAAAGAAGAGGCAAATGTTGCAGGAGCTCTCAGGAAGACTGCAGGAAGGAAGGGACTTTTCAGTGAGTCTTGGAATGTAGGCAGGTCCTAGTGGGTACAGGGATAGGGCAAAATGGCCAAGAGAACCTTACCAGTCAGGAGTATAGCCAGTGGGAGGAAGTAGAAATGGATTTGAGCAAAGAGTGTGTCATAAAAGTAGAAGCAACAGCTAGAGAAATGGTTTAGAGTTCAGATTTGGTCTCTAACCCTTTTCATTCTACTTGACAGCTGAGTGGCATTGAGCAGATCACTTGGCCTTCCTGAAATTCGGGGTCACCCTCTGTCAATGGGGATAATTTTAATCAAATGAGATCCTCTCTGTACAAACAACTGTGTAACTGAAAATAGAAAATATTGTTGTTAACTTTATCATTGTGGTTGTTACCAGATTGAGTTTGTTCCAGAGTGTGAGGGCTTTGAAAGCCCAGCATGGAGAGGGAGTTGGGTCTCTGGACCAGGAAAGCCATTAGTGGGGAGCGATGTCATGGAAAGTTCACTTGGATACAGTGTGCAGGGAAGATGGGAGCAGCGAGGGAGTATAGTCAGGAAAATCATGTAGGACATCTTTCCAGAGAAACAGCATGGATGGATGACAGGTGCCACAAGGGGAGGCAGCTGGCAGAAGGCCCTGTGCCACCACGTTCACTTGCAGCTGCCTCCCCAGTGGACCCACCTCCGAAACCTGATGGCAGTTGAGTGACTTGAGCAGCTCTTCCCAGGGCACACTGGGGGATGTCATGGCTTTTGTAGAAGTGGACAGAAAACTGGCAGGTCACTCCATGACCTTATGCACTAGCCCTATGTGTTGAGTGAAAACTACCTTTGGTTTCTAAGACCAAGTATTTAATATTTTCTCATCAACGTGGAACTCTACAAAAATATGGATTCTGTATTTTCCTTGAACTTTGTTTCACCTTCAACAGCTCTACCATCGCAATATTTCTTGAAGCAAAACGTATAAAGAAATGCACTTTCATAACTTTTGGAGGTTTAATTTTCCCCCGTTTAATACTTGAATTCAAATTCTCCCAGCCTGACACCGAGGCAGAAAATTTCCTCATGTTAATTATTTTTTAATTTAACATAATTTATTTTATAAGACATTTGGGAAATGGCCCAGCAGTTTTACTGCGCTAAGAATGTAGAGAATGTGGGCTCCGCATGTAAGCTTCCAAAGGGCAGGGATTTGGGGTTGTTTTGTTCACTGCCTTAATGCTGGTGCTTAGAACAGTGCCCGGCCCATGCTAGCACTCCGTAAATTATTTGTCAAATGAGTGAGAGAATGTCCAGATGAACAAGAAGCATACGTTGTTTGTGTACTCTCCCTAGACGGTTGTGTGATTGATCGAGTGCCGTGTGCATCTGTGGTGCTGGGTATGACAGTATCTGACCCCCAGTCAGGAACTAAGACTGTTATCAAAGCTGTCTCACTGAGACCCATCTATTGTCACTCATTCAGGCCCACAAGCACTCAAATCAAGTGTTTTCTCCTCTCCCTTTTACCTCCTCTGGAACCCAGCAGAGGTAAATCAGTTAAGTTGGAAGTGGAGGAAGATAAGAGCACAAAGGGATCAAACCCCACCCCCACCCCAAACCCCGGAAGTGGTAATTAGTTTGTCTCCCTACACCTTCCCCCAAGAGTGGCCTTTCCATGTTCCTGAAGAAGAAAACATCCCCGGGGAGGGTGTGCGTCTGGCAGGACTGTTACACTCCAGTCAACTGGGCTGCTACAGAAATAAGGGCTCTTCAGTAAGACTTGACAGTACGCCAGTTCCGCCAATGATAAGAGAAGCCTGAAACACCAACAAATCACCACACACCGCCGGCCCTGTTTCCCAATGTAGGGCTGCAAGGCCACCAAACCAAACAAATAGGACAGCTATCCTCAAAGCTTGCCAATATAGCTCTGAAAATGTTAAAAAAAAAAAAACAAAAAAAAAAACTTTCCTAAGGAACAACGGAAGAACACTTAATAGATCATTGACGGGTGCCCTCCAGAGTTAAGAGGTCCTTCACTGGCACATTTTCCATCCTCATTAGCCATTTTCCTTGTCATGGATAACATTTTTTTTTTTTAAGATTTTATTTATTTATTTGTCAGAGAGAGAGAGAGAGCACGCGAGAGCAAGCACAGGCAGACAGAGAGGCAGGCAGAGGCAGAAGCAGGCTCCCTGCCGAGCAAGGAGCCCGATGCGGGACTCGATCCCAGGACGCTGGATCATGACCTGAGCCGAAGGCAGCCGCTTAACCAACTGAGCCACCCAGGCGTCCCATGGATAACATTTCTTAACTTTCTACATCAGCTTGCAGGGTGTTCCATAAGATACTTGAAGAAGTCTTCTTTTGGTAGGAGGGAAGCCCAAGGATTTTTTTTTTTAAGATTTTATTTATTTATTTGACAGACAGAGCGATCACAAGTGGGCAGAGAGGCAGGCAGAGAGAGAGAGGGAAGCAGGCTCCCCACTGGGCAGAGAGCCCAGTGCAGGGCTTGATCCCAGGACCCCAAGATCATGACCTGAGCCGAAGGCAGAGGCTTAACCCACTGAGCCACCCAGGCGCCCCAGCCCAAGGATATTTTACTCAAAATATGTCTTCTTATAAGGGAAAGAAAGCAAACAAAAAAGGTATTTATTCTGAGATGCATTAAATTACCAAATTCTCATTGAACATCGGTCTAAGATTCTACTGCACGGTTGGAGCCTTACTGCGGACAAAGTAAGGCTCCTAAAAAGTGAGATTTCATCATTTAAGAGTTCAAGAGAGGAAGGAATCTGCCATGGGGCTTCTCTTCTTCGGTTTCAGAACTGATTTGTGGGAAAAGCCAGCTTTACTAGATTTCTTTTTTAATGCTATGCCCTTGAAAATAGTATATTCTTGGGTTTAAAACCAATAATTTTCCACCATCTTCCCAAGTTCAAATTGACATTTCCTGAAAATCTGGAGTCCTAACATATTTAGTGAGACCTCCCTCTTTAATCTTTATGTAGAAGTATAGAAGTATAGGGGCACCAGGGTGGCTAAGTCAGTTAAACATCTGCCTTTGCCTCAGGTCATAATCTCAGGATCGTGGGATCGAGCCCCACATCTGGGCTGAGCACGGAGCCCATTCTCTCTCTTCCTCTGCCCTTCCTCCTGCTCATCCTCACTTGCTCTCTCTCTCTCAAGTAAATAAAATCTTATATATATATATATATATATATATATATAT